>PVHX01002600.1:0-92893 GCA_004024805.1 Geosciurus inauris | reverse complement strand
GCTGTGCTGGGCTGTTCTGAAATGCTCTGTTTATTAGAAGGTTTGACATTTTTGCTTTGATAAGTAGGGAATTTTAGCAAGCAGCTGGCCCTCTGCTACATGTTGTTTTCCTTGTCTTGTCCTGTCTTTGCCAAATAGTCTAGGTAGTTTCTCTGTGTTCTAGCAGGCTCAAGAGCCCTCTGGGAACTTAAAAACCATGGAGAGACCTTTACAGATGTGCTATGTGCCAAGAATAAATAGATAGATATCTTTAGGCCGGAGGTGACTGTAGGGTTTGCTCGGCTATCCAGAGAATAAGATGGTTGTGTTTTTATGGTTGTGTATTTTCATGTGAACAGCAACCCTGCAGCAACCCACAGCATGAGAGTGGCTGTGATAGAAGCTCTCTGTGAGTTTCCGCCTGTGACCCGGAGTGCCCGGCAAACCTCATGTAGCTCCTGAAGTGAAGGGCCCATAGATTAAAGCAGAAATTAATCAACTAATTGAACCAGACAGCCTGCAGTGTGCAGGGCTTGTGCTGGGTTGGACTTGGTGTGGGATTGTGAGTTTGTGTTGGGTGACAGAGAGATGGGTGGGCAGTTGCTGCGGAGGCATCAGGCGCTCAGCTTGAGGGACCCATTGCAGAGCTTGTATAATGTCCCATAGCTGCTTCCCAGGTCACTGTTTAAAACATGCTCAGTAAATGAACCTTGCAAATGGTACAGCTAAGGACCTCGGAGAGCTGGATCTGGGTCTAGGGAAAACCTTGGACTCATAGTTCTAAACTATGAATTACAAATACTGTAAGTTCTCCCTTATTCATGCAGAAAGAACTGATGTTTTCAGGCATGTTCTGAAATATTACTGTGATACTGTAGAGAAATCTCTAGAGATTATTCTACAGACTTTGGTTTTGGCCAGCTCAAAGACCTTTGTGAAATATGTATCACAGGGTCATCCTTAACTACTTATAGTAGTGCAAAGCTTTATTGCTAATGTTAAATTAACAAGAGCGATAACGATGATCATTAGTACATTTGAAGCTAGAGTTCATTCACCTCCTGAAGCATCGAGTCCCATGACCTGGGAAGAAGGAAGATGGTTTAGAAGGAGGGCTCCAGCTCTGATATGAACAGGGGACCGCCAGCTGGCAAATCACCTGCCGCTGGGCTGCTCACATGGGGAGAAGGAGAGGAGCAGAAAGCCCCTGGGGATCCCTGTCAGCTTTTCCTGTTGTTTAGAGATTTCCTCTGCCTCCAGATACCTTATTTCTGTTAAGCATGTGGCACTTTCTAGGGACGTCTCCTTCTCCTTGCAGTGCTTTGGATGGACCCCAGGGCCTTGCACAAGTTGGGCAAGTGCTCTGTCAGGAGTTCCAGCAGCAGCCCCCAGGGACGGCCTTGAGGCTTACCTTTTTTATCATCCCCCACCCCCGGGGCCAAGCCTATGCGTTTCCTGGCTCAGACTCCAGGTTGGTAAGATAAACCAGCCTGAGCCTCCCCATGCTCCTCCCGCCAGTCCAGCCAGCAGAGCCTTGCCCTGACTTGTTTTTCCATTGCTGGAGTGGATGAGGGGTTGGCGGTGGCCAGACTCTTCAGCTGAATGTCACTCAGCTGTGGCTGGGCTTCTGCCTGTAACCCTTGGCACAGACGGGCCTGCACGCCCTATCTTGTTTTGTCTGTCTCTCTCTTGCTTATCTTACTGCTGGCCTTCCTCAGACAATAGTGTTAAGATGATTTTTATGACCCAGGTGCTGGTGTACTAAACGCCCTTGGGATCTGTTAACAGTTATCTGAGGGTGATTTAGCAGGGGCCTTATTACCTTGAATTAGGGTGCCTACCCTCCACCTCCTGGGGGAAAGCCCTTTTATACATTATCGACTTTTAAAAAAGAAATACTAACAAAACAGATGCCACCCAGCATTATGGGATAAGTATTTACTAGTTAAGCAGGATGCAGGTGAGCCCCTGCCATCCCTCCCACTTGGCATGCCCTGCGGTTTCTTCTGGCAAAAAGAGAACAGAATTGAATGTAAACATTCAAGTGAATCAGCCTCATGCTCCACGGAGTCCAGGCGCCATAGGATGCTTGGGTTCCTGTGTTTCATTATCACCATCCTAAGGCCCCAACCCTGTTGGTTTTGTCTGGAGCCACTTTAGAGCTCATCCTGCCAGGAGCCCTCAGTAAACACGTCAGATTTATCCTACCAGGAGCCCTCAGTAAACACGTCAGGTTTAGTTAGTCTGCTGGGCTGGGGGCTCCTCACGCTGTGGATGCTGGAGGATCCCATCAAAGGCCCTGGAATGTCTGAGGGAGAGACCTTTGACCTATAATCCTGCTTTCTAACTGATGGGATTTGGAGCTGTTTTTTTGACCCTCTTAAGACCCTCCTCTCATTCTTTGAGTCTGAATTCCTGCTCTCAGGCTAGCAGCCATTCCTGCGGGCAGGCGCCCTCAGTATTGTTTTGTGGGAGCTGGATTTAGGCTCCCAGGATCTTCTTCCACTTCTACTCTGATGGTCAGGGTCTCCGGGGGAGCTGGCTCAGAGACAGCGTCAACTCTTAAGCAGCCTCTGCCACCAGCTCCGTGCAGGGACCTGAGCCTGGGGCTGGATTTCTTCCCACTCCTCTTGGTCTTCCAGAGCTACCTTTTGTCCAGACTTCCCTCCATCTGTGTCCTTTGGGCCTGGAAGGACCAAGGCACCAGGAATTCTTGCTACATTTGCTGCTGAGACCTTCCAAAGGTCACAGCTTCCATCTACATACCATGTTTGGTTGCCTCTGCCTCTTGATCCACAGGCAGCTTTAAAATGCTCCCACTGTGAGGTTATACTCTCAGACTCTTAGAGGCCAAATCATGTCTGGAGCCTTCTGTGTGGTTCTGGAGGTTACCACAACTCAGTGTCCCTAGGTTTCATCTGGTAACCACCTCATTTTAAAGATGCAGGATCTGATGCACAGAGAGGTTAAGTAACTGTCCTGTGGCCACACAGGCAGCAGCAACCCCAGTACTGAGACTTAAGTTTCCAGGTTCCCAGTCTAATCTCTTTCTGTCGCCCATGATTTCATTGTTAGCCTAAAATCTCTGGATGGATAGAGGGTGTGAGGGTCATGTAAGGGGAGACATAGCAACAAAGAAACAGCATAGGAGAGGAGACAGAGACACAAGGAGAAGAAACTGTATCCTAGTCTGAGATATTTAAAGGCATTCACAATGACCCCCTTCCAAGAAGAAATCTGTCTGCCGTCTATTCATAGCATTGAAAAATAGACATGTTGAGAAAGGTTTTTACCCAAATGTTTCAGTGAAAAGAAGTTGAAAGAATAAACTTCAAAGGCTTAAAAATTCATTGGCTGGTGAGGAGTGATCAGCATGCTTGGGCAGCGGGCAGCCCTTTCCTGGGTGCTGCCTCTGCACCAGGCATTTCTCTGGGTGCCTGGAGTGCAGAGGTGAGTGAGCTCAGCCTGCTCGGTAGAGCTCTGGAGGCGAGGAGAAGCTGCTTTCTCTGCTGTGCTGCCTTGCATGCCAGAGAGTGGTGGAATTTCCATGGCCAGTTCTGGGTTCTGCTGCATTCCCCTTGAAATACTATTTCACTTAAAGAGTAGAGTCTCCTAAAGCTACATCATGCCTGGTCTTGTTCTAGAATGTTCTGGAATGCCTATTTTCCTGCATCTGCATGTAATGAGCTTGGGCGTGTTTGCATTTCTAGCGTGGTACGTGTGCATCCTTCCCCTGGTGATACATGATAACGTACAGTGTAATTGCTCCTTTGTGCCAGGTTAAGGCAGTTCACACCACTAATGTTTCCATATTCTAAACTAAGCAGTGCAGTTTAGCAGCAAGAACACCAATGTAGGCATCAGACACCGTGGGGAACACCCAGGCTGTGCTGCTTCGCTGTTAAACAGCAGTGGCTGATCATCGGATCCACCGAGCCTCAGTTTCCATACTTGTAAAATGGTCTACATGTTCCATTGTGGTACCTTCTGCACACATTTTTGGAATGCCTGCCGTGCACAGGCTCTGGGCTCAGTCCTCACCAAGGAATTGTCTATGTATTAAAGCCAAGCATGTGTGCAGATGGGTGCAACTGTGGCAGGTGGAAGAGGAGCGAACTTGAACTTGAAGTCCCGGGCCGGGCTTGGAGACTCCTGTCTGTTTTCAGCCTGATCATGGGTGGGGTCGACCCTCCCCCCCAGGGAGAGCCATGGCTTTTCCTTCCAGTGAAGGATCACCTGGCCCGGCTCCTGGAGTGTTTATAAGGAATGGTGAGTTTCGAGGTCACCAGGATGGCTGAGCTCACTAGGGGACATGTGGCCTTCCTTGGGATCAATCCCACAGGTCCTGTAATGACGCGATCCTGAAGCTTGAGGCCCCAGAGGAAGCAGCTGCCTTACAAATCATTGCTCTTCTTTCCCACATCCAGGTGGCAGCCGTGTGGACAATGAGGAGGAAGAGGAAGAGGGGGAAGGAGGAGCAGAACCCAGCGGTCCCCCCAATCCCTACCAGCTGCCCCCTGCACCAGAAGGCTGCTGCACCATGGATGGTAAGTCTCTGCCTCCCCCGAGCAGTGCCCAGGTCCACTGCCTAGACCCTGGAGCTGGGCCAGGCCAGGCCACAGAGTCTTCTTTGGTTGCCCTGTGCCCCTGTGAGCTGTGCCTGGTCAGCCTGGGCTGCAGGACAGTAAGTTACCTCACAGCCTCTCAGCCTCTCTGCACAGCCTCCACTTTGAGGATGGCTGGGGACCCAACAATCCACTTTTCTCTGTGGGTTTTTTGAAGACTAGAATACATTTCCTGCTCAGGCCTGCGTGCCCAGCATACTTAGAGCTGATGAGTAGGAATTAGCTTTCATGTCTATGAGAACGCCACTGTTGAACGAGGAGATAAATGTCACCTGAGGAATTCTGTGAATCAGCATTGCCATTCCCATCTTGCTGCTGCAGATCTGAGGCCAGGAGATGCCGGTGGGGTGGCATCTCAAGCCAGGGGTAAGGGCTTGTACTCTGCATTCGGAGAGGCTTTGTACCCTCTTCTGGCTCTGCCACTCACTGTTGGACAACTTCTCTATGACTGCATTCATCTCTGCTGTCTCCATGTCAGCAAAGGGGAGTCAGCTATTACCTAATAGGCAGTGAGCCATTATTGAGCCCTTGCTGTGGAAATTCAGACATAAATGGTACAAGAGCTGGCTGTTGAATGCTGTGCTAATGCTGGGGTTGGGGGCACGCTAGCCTCCATGGCACAGAGGAAAGGTTCCAAATGCAGGCAGAGAGTTTCAGGGGGCTCCCTGGAGGAGGCATTCCTTTATCTGGGTTTTGGAAGATTAATAGGAGTTAGCCAGGAGACTGTGATGGGGTCGGGGAATCTGGGAAATTCCAGACAGATGAAACAGAGTGTACAGAACTTAGAGGTGACATGGTCCACCCAGGAAACTGCAGTCCATTTAGCCTGAGTTGTAGTGGGGTTGGGCTTGGAGAAGTGATCAGACCTGGTTTTGGCGGCACCCTGTGCCTCGCAGGGAGCCTGGACTTGCCCCTGAGCATGATGGCTGGCAGGGGCAGGACTGGTCTCTCTGCAGAGCTATTCTGGAGTGGGGAGGTCACTACAGTGGCTGTTCATGAGTTAGGACATCTAGTGTGCCCTGAGTGACACGACAGGATGAAGAACCCTCCAGCGGTCTTCACAGAGTCCCCTCAGTGAGTCCTGTGGCCTCCATGATCTGCTTCTCTCCAGAAGGCAAGGCTACCTTCCAAGTGGAGGAGGGAGCCTCCCTGGCTTGGGTGCAGCCTGGCTCCCCTCCAGGAGGAGATGTAATGTTGGCGGGAAAGCCTGGAGTCTTTTTTTTAACTGCTGCAGAGCCTACGGGGAAGGCCGGCCACCAGCTCTCAGGCTGTCATGTCTCGTGGCAGCGATGGCAGCAGGAGGTTGGTTGGGTGCCTCATCCAGAGCAAGACCCTGGCAGGCCATGACCAGATCAATCCCAGCTGCTTCCCTCTTCTTCCTTTTTGTGCAGATAGTTTTGGAAACTTAGTTTTTGAATAGGAAATAGATTTTAAGTTTCTGAAATGCAAAATTGCCAAAAGAGGCAGAGGGGCAGTCTATGGCCCAGAGCCCTCTCTGTGTCCGGACTCCGGGTTCCCTCCAGCAGAAGCTAGGGAGCCCAGATCTCACTTCGTCCCAGGCTGGCGCACCCCTTCCCTTGTGAAGCACAGAGTGGAAGACCGTCAGTTACTCTCGACTGCTTAGGACCTCGTCTCGCCTCCATTTTACTTTGTCATTATTTGCTTGAATTCTTTCCTGTTAAGCTTCCTTTTCATATGAATGTGCATCTTATGGTGACACCTGATAGACAAATAACGAATGCAGTCAGCATCATGAATAGCCATGATCATCATTTTGTCCTCAAAGCTAATTAATTTTGAATCCTAGCCTGGAAAGGAGGGTTATTCCTGTAAAGACCCTCTGGGGTCCCCGCTTTGTCCCGGTGACCCTGGTTCTGGGGTGTCCTGAGCAGTGTGTGAGCCTCACGTTCACCCTCCCAGGGTTCTGCCAGGCCGGGAAGGACCTGCGCCTCGTCTCCATTTCCAGCGAGCCCATCGACGTCCCTGCAGGCTTCCTGCTCGTGGGAGCCAAGTCCCCCAGCCTGCCAGACCATCTCCTGGTGTGTGCGGTTGACAAGCGGTTCTTGCCGGATGACAATGGCCACAATGCTCTGCTTGGTGAGTTCCTCTCTGCCTCTGCATGTGGCTCTAGCAGCATGGGATGGGGCAGGAGCCACCATGGCGGTGGAGAGGCTGGCTTGGATGTCAGATGACTTTGTTTTCGGTAGGTGATTTCTTTGTGGAATGGGATGAAAGTGGGATTTCTTTTAAAATGTGACTGCCTCCCTGTAGGAAAGCCACCATTTAAAAAAGAATTTTCTACTTGTTCTGCCTAGTTATGACAGTAGAATGTGTTTCGACATATCATACATACGTGGAGCAGAACTTCCCATTCCTGTGGTTGTACGTGACGTGGAGTTACACTGGTCGTGTGTTCATATATGAACACAGCCGAGTTGTGTCTGATTCATTCCACTGTCTTTAAGGTCACCTTTACGATTAAGTTTATCATGCATTTGTTTTTCAGGTGTCCCCTTGTCAGCAGTGGTTACGACCCTGTCCTAGACACTTTCAGAAACTGGCTGGCAGGAGATGGGTTCCGGCCTCCAGGATGTGGGCATCTTGATTAGCTGCTGTCCCTCCATCCATCCTAAGCCTCAGAGGCGGCCTTTATTGTCCCCATTTTTAGGTCCAGCTCTGTTAAGTAATTTGCACCAGGACACAGAGAAAGGAGGCAGAGCCAGCCCCAGACTCAAGCCTCCCTGACTCTAAGTTCTGCCCTTAATTGCTGTACGTACAGGCTTATGTGTGGTTGAGGTCAGGATGGAGCAGCTTTCCTCTCGGGCTCTCGGCACCTCTAGGCTTAGATTTTTTGGGACAGTCCCTGGCCCACCAAGGCCCTGTCTGACCTCAGTGTGGAGCTGAGGCTAGGCCTCCCCAAACCTGGCTTATGCTTGTCCAGATGACATTACTGGGCTCTTGCTGCGTGACAGACCCCCTGTGCTTCCTCCCTGATGTGGAGCAAAGTCAGGGGAGATTCTAGGTTTGCATTGAGACCTAGAGATCTGGGTTCTAGGCCTGAGTCTGACCACAGGTCTCTGTATAGCCTCTGGGCCTCAGTGTCCTCATTCACCAGAGGGTGGGGGATTTTTTTTTGGTACTGAAGATTGAACTCAGGGGCACCTGACCACTGAGCCACATCCCAGCCCTATTTTGTGTTTTATGTAGAGACAGGGTCTCGCTGAGTTGCTTAGCGTCTTGCTGTTGCTGAGGCTGGCTTTGAACTCGCGATTCTCCTGTCTCAGCCTCCCTGAGTGCTGGGCTTACAGGCTTGCGCCAGAAGGGTGGGAGATCTTCACGTGCGCTCCCAGAGGGCCTTTGCCTGTCTATTCTTGCCCTGCGTCTTTGGGTCTGGCCCTTCACCTGGCTGGAGTCCCCTTTGGAGGAGAGCTGAGCTGTGAAGGCTTGGTGAGGATCTATTTCCGGATGGAGCCTCAGGAGCAGCCTTCGTTGTGGAAGTGAGTGCGTGTGAGTATTGATGGGCCAAACTTTCTAGGTGAAAACCTCACGGTTTCTTCTTTATTTCGCACACGTATCAGCACTTGAAACCTCTGGTTTTATGCTTGACGTGGCCCCAAAGGCTGGGGAGGCAGACGCACTTCTGTGGTATTTGTTGAGCACACTGTACTGAGGTGCTGTGGGAGGCGTGAAAGATGGAGAGGGAAGAGAGTAGGGACCGCCCGGGGGAAAACAAGCGGAGAGACCTGCCTTTGTGTAAACTCCAAAACAATGCAGGTGAGCACTCAGAGGAGGCCAGCACCACCTGGGGATGGTGAGAGATGAGGGAGGGCTACAGCTGCAGCCAGCTGTCCTTAGAAAGCCTGTGGACTTCCGTCAGTAGTTCTGTACACCAGGAATAATCCCAGAAAAGTCCCTCTACCCAAAAAGCTGCTGTGTTTGCTTCATGAGGCCACGGGGTACACACGCCCCACCGCACCTTGGCGTTTGATGTGCTTGCAGCTAGGGATCTGTCTGCATTCCACCACTTTGTGCTTGAGGGAATTGCCAGGGTAGTAAACCCAGGAGGTTCTGCCTCTGGAGCTCCTCTGGGGATAGGCAAGTGCCCAGGAAGTGAGAGCCTTGTTAACTGCTTGCAAAAAGCCATCCAGGAGGGGCTGCAAGGCTGGCTGGTAATAACCCACACTTTCCTCTTTGGAAACCGCTGGGACTCTCAGCTTGCACACTTCATTGTTTAGATTTCCTGCAGTTAACCCTGATGGCTGCAAGGGGAGGTAATCCCAAAGCCCCCAGTGGCTGGTTCAGTGCTTTTTAGTGACCTATAAAACAGAGGCCGTGGGGTACCTAGGGGAAGCCATTGTTTCAGTGTCTTGCTTTAGTGACTTTGAGTCCACTGAGAATTTTGTCTGAGAATGCTGAAAGTTAAAATCTAGGGTGTCTTTCAGATTTTTGCTAGTAATTCACCTAAATTAGCTAGTAGCTTAGAGGTAAGAGAAGAAAATGTGTCTTGCTAGAATGTTCATTTCGTAGAGCAGGAAATGATTCTTTGTTCAGTTAGTAGGCAAGTAATTGAGCAAGCATTTATTCAATGTCTAACTTCAGACTGAGGGCTGGCCCTTCTGCTCTGCCCGGCAGGGTGGGGGGCACGTGGGACATAGCCCATCCCTCCTGAGATCCTGGAGTGGTGGGGAAACAGGCAGATGGAGAACCAGCTCCGAGGTCCAGGACAAACGAACAGGTCACCAGGTCTTGGAGTCAATCTTTGTGTGGCGTCTCACAGAGGGCTGTGGTACTGCTGAAGGTCAGGGGGGTGTTGAAGGTCACACATAACGCTGGTGATGGGAAAGGTGTTTCAGAGGAGGTAGGGTTTGAGCTGGGCCCTGAAAAATGAGTAACATTTTGCTATTTGGAGAATTATAGCAGCTAAATGCCAATCGCAGCTAGTGTTTATCCAGGATTTATCATGGCCAGAACTGTTCTAAGTAGGTTAAAATAACAAGTGAGGTAGGTACATTAAAATCTAGCATTAATATATGAAGCAGTGAAGGCTCAGACAGGTTGACTGAATGGCTTAGGGTCACCCAGGCTGTAACTGGCAGATCCTGAACTTAAATCTCCTTGATTTGGCCCTGGTGCTCACATCCTGGGGGATGAAGAGCATCTCAGGCAGAGAAAACCATGTTATGCAGAACTTGGCATGCTGGAGAGACGCTAGAGCTCCCTGTGGCCAGAGCGTGGCTCATGGGCAGAGGCTGGAGGTGAGGCCTGGGGTTTCAGTTGGGTCCTTCTTGGAAAAGGTGATGTGTGGTAGCCAGGAAGAATCTCCCAACTGCAGCCGTGGAGAGGACAGTGGATCAGTGAAATGTCTTCTTTCCCTGCAACAGTGACCAGTGCTGTTTGACTCAGAGCTCTGCCCTCTTCCCTGCTCTAGGGTGACTTTGGAGTAAGTCCCAGACACTATGTCATTTCATCTGTGAATAGTTCAGTGTGTTATCTGTCTCCAAAAGACAAGGGCTTTTATTGGAGATCCAGTACCATTATATCAAAAAATTTAACAGCATTCTTTAATATTGACAAATATCTGGTGTGTTCAAATTTTATCTTACACCTTTTTTTTTTAACAGTTGGTTTATTAAAATCAAAACCCAGGGGCTGGGGTTGTGGCGCAGTGGTAGTGTGCTCGCCTAGCATGCGTGAGGCACTGGGTTCGATCCTCGGCACCACGTACAAATAAAATAAAGATATTCTGTCTGCCTACAACTAAAAAATAAACGTTAAAAAAAAAAAATCAAAACCCAAACATGGTTCTATTAATGCATTTGGTTGATTGGTTTCTTGAGTCTTAATCTATAGGTTTTTTTCTCCCTCATTTTCCCCTTACAGTTTATACTTTTTTATATATTTATTTTTTAGTTGTAGGTGGACACAGTATCTTTATTCTTATGTGGTGCTGAGGATGGAACCCAGTGCCTCATGCATGCTAGGCAAGTGCTCTACCACTGAGCCATAACCCCAGCCCATAGTTTATACTTTTAAGAAACACTGGACGTGTAAAATAAACTGGTTGCCATGTTTTAATTTTCGCTTTTGCTGCTCTCTTGGCTATCACACACACGCATGATTTTGATCAAAAGAGAAAATGAGGCAGGGGGCTGAGTTTTGAGCTACTGAGGATTTAAGATAACTGCAGTGGCTCCTCTAGTGCCTCTGGGTTTTGTCCCCCACCATCCCGGCTGGGTTCCTGTCTCATCTGGGATGGATCTGGCTCTCTGTGCTTTCCTGGCACAAGTAGGGCATTACTACACTTTGGGATTTGGCCCAAATAATCCAGGCAGGAGCTCTGGGCAGTTGTTAGGCTGTTTTTACCTCCACAAACAGGGTTGTGATAGAAATAGTGGAAATCCAAACATTAAAAACCAAAAAAGACAAACCGCCCAAATCCCACCACTTGAAAGGGAGCACTCTATTTTATTTTGCCCATTGTCTTTTCCACTCACCACCTTGGTGGGGACTTAAAGTACATTTGACCAGCTGCTCATTACAGTGTGGACAGATGCCGGGTCCTGCTTCTCCACTCCACGTGCTGCAGTGGGCCAAAGACGGTACTGGTTTTGTCCTGTTCATTGTGGGGGACCTGGAGGGTGGCCACTTAGCTTTCCAGGCATAGTGTGTGCCCCTGTGACTGCTCATTCCTTGGAAGGAGCACAGAAGCGCTGTTGAGGTCCAGTTCTGATCCTGCTCGCCAGCATGTTCTCTCTGGGCCCTTTCTGCTTCCTTCCCACAGCACTTCATGCTAGAAAAACGAGTTTTAAATTAGCAGAGACGTGCTGCCTTTCTTGGAGCCTTAACTTCTTCAGGTAAAGAGGGGACAGTGACATGGGCTCTACCTGACTGTTGTTTGTGGACAAGCTGGCCCAGGTGTAAGAACTGCTGTTGTCACTACCTTGGTCAGGAGTCCTTCAGCTGTGTCTGTCCCTTCCTCCTAATACTCAGGGGCCATGGGGTTTTAATCTGTCTTCCTTAGAGCATCTGGTTCAATTCCTAGTGATTTTCTTCAAATGAGTGCTCCTGACATTTCTGTAACCACAAAGATCTGCCATTTGGTATCTTTCATGGAGGCTTGATGAGGTGGCCGAAGGACTATGTCACTGTGGTGATTACCTAGGTCACGGCTGTTCTGAGCACCCCCACTCCCAGGAAAGCACAGGCGAGACAGCACACCTGGGGGGCTGTGTGGTGTCCCTCACGACTCATGTGTGGCTGTCCAGGAAGCTTCCTGAGACTGATTCAAGAAGGAAATGGCAGGTGTCAGTGGGCCTCCAAGCCCTTCTGAGAATTGGTAGGGGACCCCTGTCTGCCAAGGGGAGTAGCTCTGGCAATAATAACCCTGGGCCACCTCCAGCCTGCCATAAGCTGTGAACTTAGACACCTCCCACCAAGTACACAGGAAGCCACCTGTGGATGCTTCCGAGGACAAGCATGTAGCTGGTCCTGGACGGAAGTCCTGAGCCCTTTAGCATTAGCCTTCAACCCAGAGGGACCGAGCCACTCCCCCCTTACTTCATGGTGCTGCAAGGGTATCTCCTGAGCCCAGCTGTGCCTCCACCTAATACAGCTTAGTCCTAGAGAGAGCTCTGGGACCTGTTAGCCTGAGCTTGCCCTTGATACTTGAAGTGCTCTTTCCAGGTGAATTTTTGGAGGAGATGGCTTAGCAGAGCGGTTCAAATCCCAGCCCAGCACTTCCTGCCTATGCTTCCGGGCTCCTCTCTGAGTCCCTCCTCTATAAACTGGAGACACTACCATGAACCGCTGTGTGGGGCTTCCGCAGGGTCTGAAGAGAAGGTGTGCAATGCAGAGCACTTGGTGCATGCTTGGCACACAGTGGTCGTACAAGGGTGTTAGCTGTGGTCATGTGGCTTTCAGGTGAGGAGAGCAGTTTTTAGAGATGATGATTAACTTGCCCAGAGCCACATACCTCAAGTCAAAATTTGAACCCAGGCCCCTCTGATTTCCAGTTTTGCAAGGTCCACTGCAAGAGAGGGCGGGAGGCCCAAGAGCAGCACCGCGTCCCCTGGCCCATGCTGCTGGCATCCGTTCAGGATGCGCCTGTTGGACAAATGCCTCAGGAAGACCCCAGGTGCGGCTGGGGGTGATCCTGGGGTCTGTGTTTGCAGCCCACCCTGTGGTGTGGTACAGGGCAGGAAGAGTCTCTCTGTCCTCTGGAAATCGGTGCCCAGCAGGAACTGGCCAGCTCTTGGTTCTCCAGTTTTGCATGGGCTTTGCTTTCTGTACTGACTGGCTGTGGAGGTCAGTTCAGTTGAGTGTCCTGTGTGCTAAAGAGGAGTGGCAAGGACACCCTGGCTCTCTCTGCACATCAGTTCCCTGTCCCATAAAACAACAAGTAAATAGGGCTGGAGCTGTAGCTCAGTGGTAGAGCGCTTGCCTCGCATGTGTGAGTCACTGAGTTTGATCCTCAGCACCACATAAAAATAAATAAATAAAGATATTGCATCCATCTACAACTAAAAAAAAATATTTTTAAAAAAACAAGTAAATATGAAATACAGTGGTATAATTTTCTGGGTCTTATCTGTTTGTGCTGATGCTGGGGTTGGGTGGGGGGATAGGATTGTGGAAGGTTGGTTGTCGTGTATCTGTCCTAAGGCGAGGCTGACAGATTGGTCCCCATTCCTAAAGTCTTTTGAGGAATATTAAATCAACTTAAAATCCTCACATCAGAGACTCTGATGTGAATGTCCTATATTTTGTGGGGTTGTTTTAACCTTCACTTCCTGACACCTCTAGCCAGAGGCCCAGGGAGACTAAGGGCAGAACTATACAGAGACACGCGGCCCTCCTGTCTAAGGTGGAATGACCTTTGTAGACGTGTCAGCCAGAGAACAGGACAGAATAAATTCATCTCAGCTTCAGAGTCTCCCTTAGCTGAGGACCTTGGGCCCATAGAAACCAGGTATATCAGTGGGCAGAGCAAGGACGGGAACAAAGCAGAGAGAAGTCTCTCACCGACCAGTACTTTTAATGAGTGCAGGTCCAGTGGGCTTTATGGTTCATAAAGGTCTTTTCGCACACGTCCTCTAGATGCTAACCCTTCACAGGAGGTTTCTGTCATCATGCTGCCCAGAGCGTCAGAGCTGGTGGGAACCTCTGTCACCTCCTGGAAAGGCCTGTCTGGCTGGGCAGGAGGATGCTTACCCCACAGACTGCCACCTTCCCGTGGGGTGCCTCCACTCGCTGGCTGGGAGCCCCAGGGTCCCCTTGGTGCATCGTGGGGCTCTCTGGTTCTTTTCAGCAACTCATTGGCTCAGCTCCACTCCAGGATGGGTGCTAGGACCCAGGAGGTCTCCCACCATCTCCAGGCTCAGGGGGCTAATTGCTTGGAGATTCTGTACCTGGCCAGTGCCAAGGAAGTAGGGGCACATGAAGCTGGTACTCCATTAGTGAAGACAATGAGTGGGACTGTTCCTGTTCTTCAAGGTTTGCTCCACAGATAGGTCTTATATATGCCCTTAAGCCAGGCATTGTGGCTCATGCCTAGAATGTCAATGACTTGGGAGGCTGAGGCAGGAGGCTCACAAGTTTGAGGCCAGCCTGGCAACTTACTGAAACCCTGTCTGAAAATAATAACAAAAAGCGAGGCACAGTGGCGCATGCCTGTAATCCCAGCACTTAGGGAGGCTGAGGCAGGAGAATCATGAGTTTAAAGCCAGCCTCAGCAATGGTGAGGCACTAAGCAACTCAGTGAGACCCTGTCTCTACATAAGACACAGAATAGGGCTGGGGATGTGGCTCACCGGTTGAGTGCCCCTGAGTTCAATCCCTGGTACCAAAAAAAACCCAAACAAACCAAAAAACAAACCCAAAACAAAGATCTGGGGATGTAGCTCAGTTGTAGAGTGTTTCCAGTGTAACATACACACAGCACGCATGTGCACGTGCGCGCACACACACACACACACACACAAAGCCCTAAGCTGCCAAGTCTTCCGAGCTAGCCAGGTCCATTTCCCCATTCCCAGGGCTAGGTCTTCTCACCCTTCTGTTTGAGTCCAGGCTGTCCTGGTTCCTGGGCTGGTCAGACACAGTCAGGCCTTTGCCTCATGGCATTCCCTGGCTGGTGGTACAGGATGCGAATGTTCTGGTGTTGATGAACTAGGTGTCACTGGAGATGACGTTGGAGGTAAGCGGGAGAGGCTCACGGCTTGTTTCCCCTCTAGGTTTCTCTGGGAATTGTGTGGGCTGTGGGAAGAAAGGCTTCTGTTACTTCACGGACTTCTCCAATCATATAAACCTGAAGCTGACCACCCAGCCCAAGAAGCAGAAGCACCTGAAGTACTACCTGGTCCGCAATGCACAGGGCATGCTGACCAAGGGGCCTTTGATCTGCTGGAAGGGCTCAGGTGAGCAGTTTGGCTCTGGAGGGAGTGCTGGATGCTGGGAATGTCCCCGGCAGGCCACAGTGCCTGTCAGTGTGAGGGGCTGCCATCTGGTGACACAGACCAGGCCTGTGCAATGCACGTTTGCACTGCAGGTGTCTACTATAGTCACAGACCAAGTGCACAGGACATCTAGACGTTGACAGAGGGCCACACTGTACTGTGCTCTTTGGGGCAAGTGTTTGGGGCAGTGGTTCTTGACTGAGGATGATTTTTGTCCCCAGGTGATGTTTGGCAACATCTGGAGACATTTCTGGTCATGACTGGAGGGGTCCTGGCTCCCAGGGGGGTGACCAGGGTGCTGCTGGACCTCCTGCAATACTTAGGGCAGCCACCAGCAGGAAGGATGCTGTTCAAAATGTCACAGTGCTGAGGCTGAGAAAGCCGACTGAGAAGAGGCTTGGCTTGAATAGCGCCACCCAAAGGCCAGCAACCATTGCTGGTTCCTGAGGAGCTGACGGCCCAGCTTCCTGAAGCCTCAGGCAAGGGCTCCCTGTGGCCCTTCTCAGCCTCCCCGGAACCCCTGGTGTCCAGTGAGCTTTTACGGAGAGAGGAAAGGGCTGGTGTTCTGAGGCCTGCCCTAGGTGGGCGGGCATGTCCTGGAGGGCTGTCCTTTCGTCCTCACTGGTTCCTTGCGTCTGGTCCTCCGCAGTCTCCCTGGAAGGCTCTGTGAGCAAGAGGAAGAGGCTTCAGGAGTGGGCAGCTCTGGGCGTCCCTCCTCTGCCCTCCCTCCACTCCCTCTTTCTTCTTACTTTATTTGATAATCATTTCTTGAGCTCCTACTACGTGCCAGTTTCCTGGCTCTGTGGGTGAAGCGGATCTTCTCTTTGTGAGTCTGGTTCACTGTCTCTGACCACTTGGTGTGATGAGCACTTACACGTTAGCTTTGCTGCTGGGAGCAGCCTTTCCAGCAGGGGACGGCTGAGGGATGGAAGTCCTGATCGTTCCTCTGCCTTTGGGACATAGTTCCTGCTGGGCCTTTAGGGCAGGGATTGCCTGTCCACCTGTGCACTATTGCACCTGCCCGACCATCAGAGTTGCCCTTGTCGTGGACCATGGCGGGGGGCTGTGCTGTGCCACACCCTTCCCGCGCCGGCCACACACCGAAGCAAAGGCCAGCAGGGTTGTGGCGTCTTTCATGGATACCTACATATCCCACTCTCCTGTGGGACATTTTCTAGTCTAGGAAAGCATTTCCCGGCTGCTAGAAGAGGGCGAGCTGGTTTTCTCATATGCTTCTTGCTCCTTAGAGTTCAGAAGCCGGCAGACCCCCGCTGGGACTTGCCCCAGCTCTCTCTTCCCACCGCTGGACAGCTCGGGGTCTCTGGCTGCCTTCCCCAGCGAGCCCGTTCCTGGGACGACCCCCAGCATCCTGATGGGAGCCCAACAGGCAGGTGAGGTGGTGGAAGAGTGCCCCAGGTGCCCAGGCCACAGGCCTGCCTGTCCCCGTGAGCCTGTGCACTGTGGAGTCCAGCATTCTGCAAAAGAAATGGAGGGTGGGCTTGCGAGTGGTCTCCCCAGCACCATGTCATGTGGCATTTTGAATTTGTAATCTGTAATTTTCTGCTCTTTGGTGTATAATGTGATCCCTCAGTGGTGGGGTCACCGGTTCAGATCCCTCTGCATCCCCAATTCGCAGCACAGAACTCATAACAGGTACCCAAGTCAGCGCTGGAGCTGAAGCTCTGAAGGGGCAGAGGAGCCCAGGCCACTGCACTTATTGTGCGCTGGTCACTCTCCAATCTGCGTGTGGCTCATCGAACCCTGGCAAGCACCCCGTGAGCAGCTCAGGGGGGCTGAACGCTTGCCTAGGACCTTGGAGGCGGAGGCAATCAAGACTTGGCAGCAGGCATTTCTATTTCCTGTGCCTGGTACTCGACCACCCTGAAAATACCTGTGGAATAGGACCATTGTTGTCCAGAGAGACCAGCCTTCTCATGGCCACTGGAAAGTCATTAGTGGTTTTCCTGGGCTGGGATGTGCCCTTCTGCGGCTCCTGGCTCAGTCCACATGGCAGTGGCTGTGGGCCTCACTGCCTCCCTGTGCCCATGTGCCCAACCCCTCTGTAGCTGGACTGAGGAGTCTTCTGTTTCTGCCCTCTGAGCACCTGGGCATAAAGTCGAGGTTGCCACCCTCTGCTAAATGATTTACAGCAACTCACTTAAGCTCTTGAACCCTCTGTTTCCTCCTCTGTAATGTTGGAGAACATCCTTCCTGTCTAGTTGGCAGGGCAATTTGAAGAACTAAGATTATAGCAAGAGCCGGCATGCGCGGGGGCCTGCTCTGTGCCAGGCCCTCTTCCACGCGCTGGACGGCTGCTCATCCAGGTCCTCTGCACAGGAGCCTGAGGGCTGATGCTGGCATCACCCCTATTTATGGATGAGATGTTGAAGTTAGGGAGGTTGAGTAAGTGACCCGGGTTTCACAGCTCATGAGTGATGGACTGGGGTACAGCTCTAGGCCATCTGGCTTCAGAACCAAGCTGTTAGTCCCTCACATTGCTACTGTACTCACAGGAACGGCTCTGTGGCTCCAGAGCCTTCCAGAGCATTCTGGAGATGTGGACAACTCAGTGCAATCAGGCAGCTTTGAGAGGCCTGAGCCCATAGTTGCCCCCAGAATTGTCCTCAGACATGGGGCATCCAGGACCCACGAGCAGCTCAGACGCAGGTGGCTGCACACCCCACAGCCGTACTGGGACTCCAGAGGATGAAAGGATGGTGGAAGGAAGCAGATCTGTTTCAGGCATGGCCCTGGAGTTTTGGGAGCCACTGGCCGCTTGGGTCCCCCTGGTCCTCTTTTCACTCAGTCCACACCTTGGGTGTGCACACGTGTCTCTCCGCTCAGCGAGGCAGACTTGCCATGTGGGTAATCCCAACCTCTAAAGCTAGGGATGCGGCTCAGTGGTGGAGCGCTTCCCTGGCATGTGCAAAGCCCAGGTTCCGTCCCCCGCATCACCCACACACACAAAATAAAAAAAAATAAAAAAACAACAATAAAAATTCTAACCTTCTGATGGGGCTTGCCAGTACCAAGGCAGTTTATAAAAGTGGAAGAACACCATTTCCCGCTTGTTTGGCTCACAGAGCATCCTGTGGACTGACCTTCCTCCCTCACTCCTTTTTGCTTCAGGACCAGCCTCTGATCACCCTTTGCTGACCTCAGCCTCGGGCCCAGCTGTCTTCAACGGCAAAGATTCTCCCAAACATCAGCAGCTGTCAAAGAACAGCCCATCGGCCCTGCCGCGGCCCTCGGCCCTAGGTAGTGCTGCCTGTCTCCCTGTCCCAGGGTTCAGGCCAGCGGGGACATAGAGACACAGAGCTGGGGCTGCTGAGTCTCCCGGAGTCCGTGTTGCTTTGAGGGGCATCAGGCTAGGTTGGCGGTGCCTCCTGTGTCTGGGGGTCTGTGTCAGGCCCTGGTGCTATGTGAGAGTCACACATGGGAGACATTGTGTCAGGGAGCAGCAAGATCCCACGGGGACAGTGAGTGGTTTCTCTCTTGGGCCACAGGTCAGGAGGGCTGTGGAATTTTGGAGAAATCAGGGCAGTGGTGTTGATGAAGGTTTTGAATCTGAATTTAAACCCGGCTCTGTGGCTCATTAGTCAGAGGATGGGGACTCCAGGGGGCTCAGCCTGGAGGCCTGTGGGCAGTGAGGGGCTAGGAGAAGCTGCTGTGGCTCCTCGCATGCCCCGCAGCCTCTGTGGTACCGGTTGCCATCCATGCCCGAGTGTCAGAGGCTGCTGTTGTCACCACCCAGAGGAGGTGATGGCTGAGCTACCACCTGAGTCAGGAGCGTTCCTCACAGATGGCGTGGGAGGAAGAGGGATGAGGTGAGGGTGGGTGAGAGGAGGCATGGGGGGCTGAGCAGACCTGAGGAGAGTCGTGAGGGCCCTGTGCTCTCCCCTAGTGCCTGTCCACAGCCATCTCCCAAGCCCATCCCGTCATTCCTCCTCCATGCACACAGCTAAGGGGAGTTCAGGATCTGAGGCATCCAGCCCACACTGAGGAGACTGAGGTCCAGAGAGGCAGGGCTGGGCTAGAATCTGCCTCCACTGTGGCCAGGGAGGACTCCCCTGATGTATCTTGTGGATTTCCTAACCCTCCTCTGAGGGAACAGACGTCTTTTCTGAGTTGAGTCTGGGGCTCCTGTCCTGACCAGGGCATCCCTTCTGGAGCCTGAAACACATGAGGAGCCCCAGCCTGGCTCCTGCCCTCATCCTGTGACTGTTCTCCTCTAGGTGCTGAATTCAGGGTGGCCAAGGCTGAGGAGATGGCTCCCTCTCATACCTGAGATCTGTGGGTGCTTAGCCTCCACCCAGCATAGGGGAACAAGGGCCTCCCTGTGCCTGGAACCCTATGCCCTTGGCTTTGGGAAGCCAGCCTGCAGAGTTCCTTCTTGGCTGGACTTAAGGAACTTTCCAGTGCCGTACTCCATGGAGAAGTGTGGGAAATGGAGATCCCCCAAATCCCTATGGGGCCTCAGCCCTTCTGGAACCTATCCAAAGCCAGCCTATTGAACCTCATTTCCTGTGATGGCCACCCTTCTGCCCACGCCCTGCTCCTGCCTCCCCTGTACTTAGCTGCTGTCTCTCCACCTGCACTCAGGGGCCCTCTCCCTGCAGGAGGGCTCCCTTCTGGGGCTGCAGATCCACTCCCCACCCCAGTCAGCTGTGCATATTGGCCAGTGGTGCTCCAGGACCAGAGGCTCCTAAGAGCTGGGTGATTGTCACATGCCCCTGCTGGAGATTGGCTGGGCAGGGTGCTGAATGTACTGCAATGAGTGTCCTGCAGTAAGAGTTGTGTCCCCAAAATGCCAGATAGTGCCCCTTTCCTCAAGAGGCAGCATAAGAAATAGTTGGTCCATGCCATACCAATGGTCGCTCCTGGTGATATTTTGAAAGAGGGGAAGTCTGCTTGGAGACTTTTAGGGTTAATCTTCCCAAAGTGAGGGAGTTCTCTTAGCTCTTCCACCTCGGTGCCCAGTTCAGGCCCCTTCCCGCAGTTCTGAGGAGCTGGCCACTAGGTCTTGGCGGGAGCCCTTTCACTGTCTAGGGACAGATGTTGGGAGCTGGGAACGAAGATGCAAGTCCTGCCTCAGGTTGGGGGGTGAGGTGATGAAGGAGCCCGTTGGTTTGAAAGCTCTTTGTAAACAAGTACTTTATGCTTTAAAAATACATTTTTAAAATATATATTTTTAGTTGCAGATGAACACGATAACTTTATTTTGTTTAGGTTTTTTTTTTTTTTTTTTTTTTGGTACCAGGGATTGAACTCAGGGGCACTCGACCACTGAGCCACATCCCCAGCCCTCTTTTGTGTTTTATGAAGAGACAGGGTCTCACTGAGTTGCTTAGCGCCTCGCCATTGCTGAGGCTGGCTTTGAACTCATGATTCTCCTGTCTCAGCCTCCCAGAGTGCTGGGATTATTGTTTAGTTTTTTTATGTGGCTCTAGGGATCAAACCTAGTGCCTCATACGTGCTAGGCAAGTGCTCTACCACCGAGCCACAACCCCAGCCCTGCTTTTAACTTTTTATTCACTTAATTTTGTATTTTGGTCAGTCTAAAGAGGAGGTGGAAATATTTTGGGGTTACTTCCAAGAGACTCTGAAGCAGTCATTCTTACCTTGCAGTGAGCTTCAGAATACCTGGGAGGCTGCCGAGGGGCCTCTCTTGGGCTTTTCCAGAGATGTAGTTCTGTAACTCGGCGTCTCAGGAAGGGCAGTTTTAAGGAACGCTATGGGACTAGCGTGATGGGACTCCTCAGGTGAAACTGAGGAGACCAAGGCTCACAGGTGGCTCGCCTCCACCCTGGCTGTGGGTTAGACTCTCCAGGGAGCTCCTAGGTGTCAGGATGCTTGGGCTCTCTGGGCTGAACTGGGTGACCTGAGATGGGGCTGTATCCAGACAGTTTGCAAAGTTTCCATGTAAGTTTAATGTGTATCTAGGATTGATTGAGACAAGTTCCGGATGTAGGGGACATTTTGTGTTCAGATTGCTCAAGAAACTATGGCAACCAATTCTTGATATTTTGAATCCTTCACGTACATAGCTTGAGTCATGAACATGCTGTTACCTGGAGTGGGCAGGGATGACTCATGAGCTGCATCGGGTCTAGCTTCCCTCCTTGATTTTTTTTTTCAATCTGAAATTAGTTTTCTAGGCTCCCTGCCTGGGGTAGGGGTGGGGTGGGACAGGTGTCAGTCACGAGTGGATCAATACTGCCTTCAAGTGGTAGAAGTGTGGTGGTGCATTGAATGCTGTGGTTGCTGGTCTACAAACACTTTCAACTCTTTAAAAACACATTGCAATCTACGTAACAATGAAGACAGTGATGCTGGGGATGGTGGTGGCTGCCATTTATTGAGCCCCAACCCTATGCTAGTTATTATACAAAGTGTGTGATCTATATTCTCTTTAGTCCTGATTGAACCACCTTTCAGAGTAGGTTTTATTTGTGTCTTAAAGATGAAAGAGTTCAGATCAGAGAAAGCTTAAACACATGCACAAAGTTAGAGTGGAACATTTATAAATATTGACAGGATGTTCCCTTTCATACCTCACTAGATACTTCACTAGATACTTCAAATCTGTTTTAAAACTATGGTCGTCTTCCACCAAAATACTAAATAAATGTTTTCCAAATCAGGAGAAAGTTGTATTGAGGCTCATTTCTGGCGGCAGCCTAATGCATGCTCTGAATGTCATCTAGGTATCTTGCCAAACTCTGGGCCCCCCAAAAAACGCCACAAAGGATGGTCTCCAGAATCTCCATCAGCTACAGATGGCAGCCACCCTCAGGGTAGTGGGAACAGAGCTAAGTATGGTAAGTGACCCTGCCTTACCAAAGCCCAGCTTGTGGGCAGCCGTGGGATTGCTCCTGCGGTGTGACAGTACCCACCTGTGTGTTGCATTGGGCAGCAGGTTCCGGGGAGACAGCCGTTGGCACAGCAGAAGGATTTCTTACTCTTATGTCAGTTGTTGAACAAAGCCCAGGGTCTGGGAGAGCAGTTACCTGGTCCCAGGGAGGTCTAAAAACTGGCTTCTATGCCAGTCACTGAATAGGGATGTTGAAGAGACCAGGTTCTTTGGAGGGGAAGGATGGTGCCGATGTGGGGGAGTATGGCTCACTTGCAGTTTTGTTTGCCGGCCTGACATGGGGCTGGTTGGGTGCACCACCTCATCTAATGTGTCTTTCTTATACTCTGGCATATTCCTAGAGAGTGCAGGTGCATCCTGCATACCTCAGGCTGGCTTGGTGGGGCCAGCCTCAGTCTCCTTTCCCATCATGGCCTCTGGAGAACCAGTGTCCGTTCCTGACAACTTGCTGAAGATATGCAAGGCCAAGCCAGTGATATTTAAAGGCAAGTACAGCTGCACACCCAGCTGTGGAGGTGGGATCCCAGAAGCCACCAGAGTTGGGCCAAACTGTGACCTGATTCCACACATGTGCCCCTCAGACAAATCTAACACTCTGCCCAGGGCAATGAAAGAAGGAAGCAGGGCTAGCCCCTAGGCTGGCCCCAGTCACATGCCAAGAACTTTAGAGCTTGTCAGTTTTCCACAGCCGGCCCAAGTGCAGGGGTTGCATCCATGACAGCCATTCACTAGCTTGTTCTGTGTCCTTTCCTGCCTTCACGACCTCAGTGGCACTCAGGCCCCACCTCAGTGCCGAGCACCAGCCACCAGAGAGGGACAGATCAATCCCTTGCTTCAGGTGGTGCTGGTCTGTGGCTTTCCTGTTGTCACCCAGAGTGCCATAGATTTTTTTTTTTTTCTGAGTAAGCAACCTGACTCTGACTAGGCAGGGACAGCCCTGGCCACTGCTGTATGAGCCTTAAACAAAATTAGATTTGATCTGTTTCACACAGTGGCTAATGTATAAATACAAGGAAGTAGAGTTTTGACTCCATCAAGGAAATCCCTTTCTAGTGAAGTCAGAGGCCTCGAAATGGGAAACTGAGGATTTAGCAGGTCTCACTTGCTGGTGGTGCCACACGTACACACAGGACACTGAGGGCCTCCATGGTACATTTGGTACCAGCCTAGTGTTTATTAAGAGAGGACGCGTCTTTTTTTCCCCCTAAAACAAATACCTACCCCGCAGAAAAACCCAAGAGCAAAAAAAGGACATGAAATTGAGGAAATGGGGTGCAAAGCTGGTCAGGAGTAGGGTGTTTCCCCAGGGCCTCGCTGAAATGAAGGTCAGCCTTGGGTCCTGCTGGGCACAGCTGGTATGTGTATGCAGTTGGTGCTGAGAACATGGTGCTGAGCAGTGCTAGATGAGGCCGCAGGCTCAGAGGTGTGGGCAGGACTTTACCCACCCTGAGCCAGCAGCCCCACTGAAGGGATCCCTGCAGACACATCCCTCTGGTCTCAGTACAGACTCTGTTTCCCTCACGCACGCTATTCCCCCTACTGCCTCTGTATGAGCTGAGGCTTTGCCTGTGAAGTGCTTGCTTCCCTGACTTCAGACCCCACCAGGCTTCAAGGCCCAGCCCAGTACCTCCCCCATGAAGTCTTGCTGGTTGCCCTTTCATCTGGCTCCCAAGGCAACTTAGCCTCTTTTAGGACAAATGTCACATCCTTTCATGGTAGTTCTTACATTGTCTCTTCTAAGCCACCATGTTGGTGAGCATTGTGACCCAATGATGTTCCCTGTCCAGCGACCCAACACCACCTGGGAGCTCATCAGAGCAGTGAATTGGCAGATCCCCTCCAGTGAGAACTAGGTCTAAATTCTGAACCAGAAACTTGGTGTCTTAGCAAGTGTTGAGAAGCCGTTTCCTCAAGGATGTGACATGCATCTTGGGGACCAGATTTACTCTAGAGCCTGGCACAAGACCTGTGACTAGAACACAGTGGGATTCAGTAACTATCATTTTGGTAAAGATAGGGAACCTTCTACGTGCTAGAGGCCACACACGTTTACATTTGGCACCTCAGCTACCCCACGAGCATCAATGTCTCTACCCATTTTATTAACACGGGGACCCAGGCTCAGAGGTGAACTGTGTGCATAGGGTCAGGAAGCCAGTGATGGCAAAGAGGAGCTCTGACCCTGGCTGGGCAGTTATGTCCCTGAGAGCAGACGTCAGAATGAATCTTCTGACGTTTGCTGAAGCCTTTGTCAAGAGCTGTCAGGTTCCCTGGACAGTGACATATTTTCCTAACAACCTGCCAGAGAGCCCCTGGGGGTGGTGATGGTGCCAAGCTTGGTGTCAGGAAGGCAAGGACTGGCAAGCAGCACCCACCAGAGACCCAGCAGGGCAGCACATGTGAAGTACTCCAAGGTCACTGCTGAGGAGGGACATCGGCCGTGGCTGTTGGCTCTGGAGGAGCTGCTGCTCTCTCTGCTTGGACTGAATGAACAGGCAAATGGTTGGCTTTTGGAGGTTATGAGTGTCATTCTAGGTTTCAGGAGGGCAGAGTGGGATGGAAGTCTGAGATTTCTCAGAAAAGGGGCACTTGGGAGACCCCGGGTCAGCTGCCCTGTCCATCTTGTTCAGAGTCTGCAGAATGGAGCCACAGCTTGCACAAGGCCAGTTGCCAGTGGCTGCCGTCTCTTCCCTAGGCCACGGGAACTTCCCTTACCTCTGTGGGAACCTGAGCGACGTGGTGGTCAGCCCCCTGTTGTACACGTGCTACCAGAATTCCCAGTCCATCTCCAGGGCATACGAGCAGTACGGAGCCGCCAGCCTCCAGCCCATCTCAGAGGAGATGCAGCTCCTGCTCACGGTCTACTACCTCGTCCAGCTGGGTGAGCCCCCGGGGAGCTCCAGGGAGGAGCCACTGGCCCATGCACTATCCCGAGGATCCACTTGTGCAGCTGGATGCGATATGGGGATGTGCTCACAGCCCCAGGGGAGGACGGCAAGGGGTCACTGCAGCACACGGAGGGGTGGAAGAGAGTCCAACCACAGTTCCCAAACCTTTCACCTACTCTAGGCACACAGACAACAGGAGACACTCAGCCCTCAGGGGGATTCTGTTCTAGTGGGAGAGAGACGAAAGAAGCAAATGGAAATAGGGAAGGTAGGCATGTCAGTAAGGGGCGATTTAGAGTCACCAAGAAAGGCCTCTGAGTATAGACTGGACCTTGAGGAGGAGCAGCCTGTGAAGAGCTGTGGAGGGAGCACAGGGGAGGGTCATTGGTCAGGGGGAGGACAGGTGCGGTTATAGGCAGGAGACAGGTTTCGTGCCCTGCGTTCTCAGCTGTTGCAGCCACTACTCAACAGCGATGACCTGGGTTGTCACCCTAAGCGTGTGCAGGCGCACCCAGGTGCCCCGTATTGGTGTCAGGTTGCTCTGTCCTGCGCCCCGCACACACTGACACCTTTCACCTGCTGCTGCAGCAGCAGACCAGGTGCCTTTGATGGAGGACCTGGAGCAGATCTTCCTGCGCTCCTGGCGCGAGTCGCACCTGACCGAGATCCGGCAGTACCAGCAGGTGCCATCCCAGCCCTACCCGCCTGCGCCCAGCACTGCGGCACCCGTGACCTCTGCGCAGCTGCCCTGGTTGGCCGGCCTGGCTGCCAGCTCCTGTAATGACAGTGTACACGTCATCGAGTGTGCCTACTCCCTGGCAGAGGGCCTCTCCGAGATGTTCCGCCTGCTCATCGAGGGCAAACTCGCCAAGACCAACTACGTGGTCATCATCTGTGCCTGCCGGAACGCTGCCATCGACTCCTGCATTGCCGTCACCGGTGAGCCGGCCACCTCTTGGCTAGTGGGAAACCAGCTGCCTTGATTTTCCAGGCCCCGTCCTTGCGGGGGGTCCTTCCCTTTTGCCTTGGGGACCCTGGGTTTGCCAGTGATACCTGCAGTCTGCCTGCAGTGGCTTCAGAGGCAGTCTGGTGCCCCGGCTTAAGGCCCGGAAGATGTGCTTTGCTACAATTTCATTCCTGCTATGGGGGTGGTTAGCAGCGCCCTTTCTTCCCTAGAGAGGTTGGGGCCAACTTTGGGGTCAGAGTAGGTCTGGTTGAGAACCTGCCTGGCACTGTGGCTGGCCATTCATGCCAATATTCTGGTCCTTTGTGTCTTCAAGGATTAAATGGAGATAAGCAACATGACCTTTGTGTGTTTCTGGGGGTTAATGAGCCAACCTGCTAATTAAGTATAAAAATACTCTCTGAAAACCTGCTGTGCAAGGCCATCGTTCCAGGGGCTGGGGATCCAAGTGCTCTCCTGGAGTGAAGGTCTTAGCTGGGGAGTCTGACGCCAAATGCAGGCTGTTTGGGGTTGATTCCTAGGTTCCTAGATGTTGAATATTTTCAACCTGAGATTTTTGTATCTCTATATGCCTAAAAATGTTCCTTTGTAGTATCTCAGTTGCCTTTAACATTCTTTGATCCTAAACCTGTTTACTAAATCTTCACCTGGATTTGAGCAGTGCATGTAGTAACAAACTTGGAGCCTCTGTGTGTGTCCACCACCCTTGTCTTGTGTCACCTGGCAGCAAGCCTGTGAGGCTGAGGCTGCTGTCAGCCACCTGGTGCAGATGCGGTCTGTGGGTCTGGAAGGGTAGGTGACCAGTCCAAGAGGACACAACTAGATGAAGGAGATGGTCACATCCAAGGGTTTTCTCTAAGTGACTTCAGCCTTTTGGGTCTCTCCTATTGTCCCGTTGCGCTGGGACAGGATGGTGTATGCCACTGGTTCATTTAACCAACAGGAGCAGCTGCTCTTTGCCAGGTGTGGGGCTGGACTCGGGGTGAGGGGGAGACACCAAGGCAGGTTCCAAATGGAGGCCAAGCAGAAGCTGTGGTTTGTTTTTTCCAGGAAAATACCAAGCCCGGATTCTTTCTGAGAGCCTCCTCAGCCCAGCGGAGTACCAGAGAGAAGTCCATTACGAGCTGGTGACAGGGAAGGTGGACTCCTTGGGGGCCTTTTTTAGCACCCTCTGCCCAGGTAGGCTTGTGAGGCTAGTGCAAAAGATTACATTGAAAAGATGGAGGGAGAGGAGGTGGTGTGTGGCCCCACAGGACCCATGGCCTCCTGAGGCTGAGCTGGTGTGCTGTGGCCCATTCTGTGCACTGGTGCCAATGTTCCTTTCTTTTTTTGCACGTGGGCTATGGTTTCTGCTGGCTATCTCTTCCTGCTTGGGCCGTAGAGTTCTCCAAGGGGCTGGGAAAGTGCTTCCTGCCTTGGTGCTCCCCCGCCACTTACCTCCCAATTGCCTGAGGCCTCTCCCTGTGTGTTTGGCGTTGCTAGCACCTGCCCCCGGCCTGGTTCCCATGTCATCCTAGGGAGCTTTGAGATGCTCCCTTCTTGGGAGGGGCTTGGAGCCCTTCCTCTCTGTTCTTTAGTGCCGCCTCTTACTCTGCCTGAGCACCTGCCCTGCCGTGGTATAATGTACTTGGTAAATGCATCTGCATCCTTGCTGGGCTGTGGATTCCTGATAGGACAGCCATGTCTTTATTCCCATTACTTGGGCCTCAGGAAGGCACCAGACCTGCAGCAGCTGGTCCAGAGGTGCTTGCTGAATTTCACTGAAGGGGAAACCCATTTCTGTTTGTTCTGTTTTGGGCAGAGGGTGACATTGACATTTTGCTGGACAAATTTCATCAGGAAAATCAAGGCCATGTTTCTTCCTCACTCACTGCCGCCTCTGTCACTCAAGCAACAGCCCTGGATGTCACTGGGACACCCGTGTGCACAAGTGAGTGATGGGGAGGGGCACAGGTGACACAACAAGTAAAGGGGGGAGGACACAGGTGACTCAGTGATGAGGGGCACAGGGGTATGTAGTGGTGATGGAGGAAGCTGGGTGTTGGGTCTGCACAGGTGAAGTTGCACTTAAAGGGCTCTAGAAGCTTCGAGGAGGTGACATCCGAGGTGCTTATAGAAGGTGGGGCATCTCTTTAGATTCAAAGTAGACCCAATGCCTGATACATTTTTTTTTCTTTGTGGTGCTGGGGATTGAAACCAGAGCCTTGTGCGTGCAAGGCAAGCACTCTACCAACTGAGCTATGTCCCCAGCCCCCAATGGCTGATTTTAACTTTGGCCTTTAAAGATCACACCTTCCTTTCATCCTGCAACGTCCATCTGTGCACCGTTCCTGAGATGGTACCTTGCTTTGCCGGTTTCCTTCCTGGCAATGCATTGTTGGTATTTTTAATCTACATTGATTCTGAGAAGCTGTGATAGTTTTCTTCCCTCCTGGGGAGCTTGCAGACTTCTTCCAGAGTCCACTTGCACTGTCACCTCTGCTAGGTGCCGCCCTCGTCCCCTCCTCCAGGCAGAGTTGTCACTCCCTTGTTTCCTGGGCTCTTGGTTCATGCTTGCATTGTTAAGGAAGAGGGATGCGTTGGTGACTCCCTGGCGCACAGCTGTGAGTGGCACTCAGCAGATGTCATTTCCCCTTCCCACCTTGGGCAGGAGTTGGCCCCCCAGGACTGGGGCTCACTCCTTGGCTCCCTAGCTGAGGGCTGGCAGTAACCGCCTGCTGTGGGCTCACCTGGGGCTTGGGGCTCTGGCTGCAGGTTGCCACCTGGAGCCGCAGGGCGTCCGGCCCTTCCAGCTGGCAGTGGCCCAGAAGCTCCTCTCCCATGTGTGCTCGATCGCGGACTCCAGCACCCAGAACCTGGACTTGGGCTCCTTCGAGAAGGTGGACTTTCTAATTTGCATTCCACCATCAGAAGTGACCTACCAGCAAACCCTGTTCCATGTCTGGCATTCAGGTACGGGGCCTTTCGGGGACAAGTGGGGCCTGCACAGAGGAACTGTTATCTCCCTACACTCACATTTGGGTGTTAATGGCATCCTTTGCTATTGAGAAGATGAGCAAATGTTACTGCCCTGATTTTATAGATCTTGAAACTGATGCTCAGCGATGTAACTTGCCTAAGACTTTAGAATCTGTTCAAGGTAGAAGCAAGACTTGAACCTTCTCTGTGTCCCTTGAGCCAATGAGTTAACATTTTCCCTGGTGTCTCAACTCCATGCAGTCGCTCAGTAGTGGCACAATGTAGGGTCTGTACATTTAGACTGAGAGGTGGTTTTGCTGCATGTGGCACTCTGCCTCCCCTGTGGTCTCACCTGGTTTCATGGAGCCTGCTTTTTTGTGCCCCAGGTGGCTGCCAAGCACATAGCCAAACCCCCTCTCCACTCCTGTGCAGAGCAGTTCCAGGTCAGCCCTCTGCCTAGATGTCTCTGCAGCCTGGGGCCTTGCCCGGGGCCTGCCGTGTAGGAGATGCTCATTCGTTGTCTGCAGTGAATGAACCAGCAATGTCTGGAGCTGCTGACATGTTCACTGTGTTGCAGGTGTTTTACTGGAGCTTGGCCTGGAAAAGGAGCCCATGACCAAGCAGCGGGTGGAACAGTACGTTCTGAAGCTAGATGCAGAGGCGCAGACGAAATTTAAGGCCTTTCTGCAAAACTCCTTCCAGAACCCGCATACGCTCTTTGTGCTAATCCACGATCATGCCCACTGGGATCTTGTGAGGTCAGACCAAATGGTCTATGACAGTTGACATGTTCCTCCTTTGAAATATGGATGACACTTGGGGCTAAGGGAAAAAGTCTTAAAAAAGGCAGAGGGTGTTGGGACTTGGTATTTGTAGGCAGGTGCCATGGTGCTTTCCAGAATCTTAGAGCCAGGTGTTATCTCAGGGATCACTTAGCACAGCCTCTGAAATTTACCACTGTGTGAGGTAAGGGCTGGAAAGGGGAAATGTAGGTTTAGAGTCAGGGCTGGGTCAGGGGTTAGTGACAGAGTCGGCCTGTAGTCAGGTCCCCTGAATTGCCACCAGTCACATTTTCTCCATGACCCACTGGCAACAAGCAGCCACACTGGTGCATGTTGGGGAAGGGTCTTCAGAGGAGAAGCCCAGCCTCACCCCTCTGTGATAGAGGCTCTATGGACTTCAGGACCATGGGGTCATGGCTGGTGCCTGCCCTTCCTGAGAGGCACTTTTACTCAATTAAAATGAGTGTCAACCCAGATGAATTTCAGGTAGGTCAGCCAGAAGTTGCAGGATCTGCTGGTTGTTTGCTGGGAAGGGTCATTTCCAGGGCCTTGGCCTTGGGGTTATACCGGTGGATGTCATGCTGAGGTGGGTGGTGGACACAGAGCAAGGCTGGCCAGGACATGGAGGATCATATAGGTCAAGGTTTATAATCCACCTTCTGGGTATGAGTTTGGTGAATATGATTATTCTGAAATGATAGAAAAACTATCTGTGAATCTTCATTTTGGGGTGGGTAGATTTCTCAAGGGTGGCTTCCTGCCACCCAGAAGGTGAAGCACTGATTTTCCTCTGTCCCCTGGATTTACAGAGGAGAATGCTGGGGTCATTCCTCACTGTAAGGCCCAGCTGGGCCTGTCTTCCAGACCCCGGCCCGAGAGCTTCCCATTTCTGCCCCTGTAGTGCTCTCTTCTCAGTGCGGCGTGGCATTCGCCGTTTTTCTCCTCTTTTGGATCATTTCCTTTCAGCAGGACTCTAGGAGGCTCATCTGGCCCCTGAGCCTCTTTCCTTGCATAACTGCATCCCCATCACCTCCTGAAGGAGATAGTACACAAACTGGGCCAAAACTGGAAGCGTGACCCAGTGGGCACTCTGGGTACAAGTCACTGTTCCAAGGTAGATGCATTATGTATCCCTGTAGGAATCCTCTATAGTTACTGTCCCCTCTCCACCCAAGTCCAACTTTGTACAAGTAATGAGTGTCAGGGACTTCCTGATAGGTGTCTGAAGCCCAAGCATTTTCCTTTTTCTAGTCATGGGCAGAGCCATAAGCTTCAGCTGCAAGCAAAGTTAGGAGCTAGTTATAAATGTATTTAATTGCTTTATCCTTACAGAATTGCAAAGCAGCATTAGTAATGCTATCTATTGTTTTTTTTCTTTCCGCCCTCAGTAGCGCTGTTCATAACCTCTATTCTCAAAGTGACCCACCTGTGGGACTGGTAGACCGACTACTCAACTGCAGGGAGGTGAAGGAAGCCCCCAACATTGTGACCCTTCATGTGACTTCTTTCCCGTATGCGCTGCAGACACAGCACACTCTCATCAGCCCCTACAATGAGATCCACTGGCCCGTCTCCTACAGTAACGTGAGTGCTGTGGGGCCTCAGGAGGCTTGAGAGTGGAGAGGTGACATTTAGCAAAAGTCTTGACTGGTGCGACTGGAGTGACAAGTGGGCTCCAGCTCCTTGGATCTTTGATTCAACCAAGGGTTAGTTTAAAGCCTTCTTGGTATTTTTTGGAAACCTTTCTGAAGTCCGTCACTTTGCACCCATCTTAGTAACACACTATGGTGGTGGGCACTTGTCCCCTCGTCGCTGAAACTCTGTGAGCAGTGTTCTGAACATTTGCTTTCATGGCTTGGGATAAAAGTGTTGAAAATTAAGCCTTGGGGGCTCTGGGGATTTGGATTCCATGCAGAGCACCTCTCCGCGAAGCTTGCAGCCTTGGAGGTGTTCCTGTTTTTCCTATCTCCAGTTCATATGCAGCCAGGCTCCAAATCTCCTTTCGCAAACTGAACACACACCCTCCAACATGGTGGGTTTTGTTTAAGTTTATCACCTGCCATTTTCTCAGCAAAGTGGAAGACCAAACCAGTTCTGGTAGTTTGAGAATTCGGAGTGGTTGGATTCTAGCTATTTACACAAGGAATAAGTAGTCATAGAATTCTGGGCTTCAGGGAGCTTCAGTCATCTGAGGCACTTAAAAATGCTGATGCTCACCTTCAGACCTGTGGGCTCTGAACCAGTGAGGTCCCAGCTATTGTGGACATGGTACTTGCATGTTTAGAAAAAGAAAAAAAGATTGATTTTTCTCCCTGTTGAAGATAATGGAGTCAAAGGAATGGGAAACTCAGTGGACAGGTGCACCATCCCTGAAGAAGAGCTACGGGGGTTTCTAAGGTGTCCCCAGGGACTACAGTCAGCACAGTTTAGTTCAAGGTGCCAGTCAAGGTTGTCCACAGGCTGGACCCACAATCTCTGCTCTTCCCCACGAGTGCAGCCTTTAAGTGACTGATGCTCGTGTCTGTTTTAGGGAGTGGACTTGTACCAGGAAAACAAGAAGTACTTCGGGCTGTCAGAGTTTATTGAATCCACCCTTTCAGGACACAGCCTTCCCTTGCTGAGATACGATAGCTCCTTTGAGGCCATGGTCACTGCATTAGGAAAAAGGTATGTCTCTCTCTTTAAAGTTACTGAAGTGCTCAGCGGCTTACTGCGGAGGTGCGCATGGCAAGTCAGGGAGTTCAGGAAGGGAGTGCATATCTCTCCCTCCCTGGTGACGTGGTCCTTCTGTTACAGGGACCCTGGTCTATTTCTTCTGTCTTTGAATCAAATTGGGTCAGTGATGTCTTGGTCATACTCTAGAAAATTTTAGAGATAAGAATGGGCAGAACTATTCTGGAATGTGGTGGGCAGGAGAGCAGGAGGCCAGGTACCAGGTTTGGAGGGAACGAGTGTGGCCTCAGCTGGCTCTGATCTTTATCTCGACGTGCATCATCTCACGGGTGATACTTTTGTGCTCTTCATTTATGTGGTTCTCACATCCTCCCTGAGCCAGCTGCGGTTACCATCCCCATTTTACAAATGAAGAAACCAGTCCAAAGGTCTGGCGAGTGGCAGAAGTGAGGGAGAATCCAGAGTGAGTCTGGTTTCTACAGTCAGCCCCTTGAACTTAGTCACAAGAGACCTCTTTTTACATATGAGAAAACTGAGGGCATAGGCTTGAGTGGTGGCCAATGTCTGCAGAGTCTATGCCTCGTGAGCAAGGCTGTGCTCTTTCTGCCTGATGATGTCTGCATTACCTATAGCTGTGCTCTCTGGGCTGCCTGATGGCATCTGCAGAGTCTATACCTCGTGAACCAGGCCATGCTCTCTGGACTGTCTGATATAGAACAAAACAAATGGCTCTGCCACTGCCCGTCAGCAGGAGCCGCTCTGCCTCTCACTGTGCCCATGTGTGTCCCTTGTTTAGGGATTGAGTTAGACATGTTTGTCCAGCTGTGTTCCTAGGTACACTACTTGGCCTGGATACTAATAGCTTTTAAGCCAGAAGGGGTTCCATGGCCACACGTGTTGGAGAAACATCATGGTTAGCAGTGGGATTTTTTTCTGTGTGTGTTCTCAGAGCTGTCTGTGCCATGCATGCCCTCGGTCTCCAGAAGGCTGGAGAAGTCCAGAACCTCTTGGGATCAGAGGAACTAAACGTTTGCTAACTTCCGTTCTGTGCTGCTGATGGAGATGAACGAGGCCAGTGCTCCCGTTCACGGGTTGGCCACTGAGCTCTCATAAGCTGTACTGGGTGAAGAAGCCCGTTGAGAGCTTACACCGCGTGTGGGAGCTGGCCTTTGCCCTCCTCTGCCCCTCTGCCCACCCCTCAGCTTCTGCAGGCCTGAGCTGAGTGTGCAGCGTGTGGTAGACTTTGGGTTCAGAATCTCGTGTTTGTTACCTGAAACAATCCTTCTGACGGCACAGGAACTATTATCCCCATGTTGTAGATGAAGACACTGAGACTTAAGCATGTTAGTCACTTGCCTAGGGTCATGTGGGCAGTTTGTAGTGAAACTAGACCCTGACCCTGGTCACTTGACTTCAAAACCACATAACCACTAAGCCACACTGACGGAGGTCTCGCAGCTAGTGAAAAGCCAGACTGACCACTGCATCCATACGTCTGGGCTCTGCCCTTCATTAGTTTTAACCTTCAAGTCCATTTAACCTGCCCAGACCTCTGTGCCCTGACCTGTACAGTGAACCTTCTTGCCTAATGGCTTCTTCTGAGAGTTTTGCAAGCTAAGTAGCAGGTGCATGAGGAAAGCTCAGGCTTCCGTGTCTGGGGCTGAGTCCTGGTTCCGCCCCTCTTCTCTCTTCCCCTCTTATCTCCTAGCAGTGTTGTGTAGAGATTACATTTATGTTTCAGGGAGTGAGAAGAGAATGTCAGGGTGTGTGCCCTCTCAGGAACTCCTAGGAATTCCGCCTCACTTGATGTTTGTGGGACTAGAAACTCGGAGAGGGAGAGTGATCTGCCCAAGTTCACATGGCCTGTATCGGTGACAGACTGGACTGCAGCCAGGTCTTCCACTGTGCCAAGCCACCCTGCCTCAGAATCATCTGTCTGGAAAACTTTCCTGATATTGGTAAATGGAAGGAGACGAAGATGAGAACACAGAGGTCACTGCCTCTTGCCACTGTGTGCCTGGCGAGGCTGTTAGCTTGCGTGTGTCACAGACACCAGTGTGAGGCTGGGAAACCTGCTTGTGGGGAGGACTATGGATCTGACATAGACCTCTATAACTTAAAAGTAAAATATTTAGACATTTAGCAATTTTTTCCTAGCATGTTGTCTGTGGAGCATCCTTGTTAGGGCCAACCACAGAGGCTTAAGGGTGAGCCAGGCTGGCCATGTTCTGTGCCTAACAGGTGGCGGCTGTTTGGGGCTGGGCAGCAGTTCGGTCTCCCATGTGCTTGTGTCTTGTTCCAAATCACAGCTTCCCTGAGGAATAGCTGACGTCCAGGGAACCACACCTGCTTAAATCATTCAGAGAGTCTTGACCTTTGTACACACTGGGGAAAGCTTCACCCAGTCAAGACAAGGAACACACATTCCCCGCCCCTCCGCAATTCGTCCCTCCTGCCCTTTCCTCCTCTCGCTGAGTGTGCATTTCCCAGAGCTTTATGTAAATGCAATCGGAAGGAAGGTGCTCTGTTGGCCCAGCTCCTCCTACTTGGCATAACCACACGGGGCCGTGTTGTTGGTGGATCAGTATTTCCTTTTGGCTGGTATTCCAGAATCCAATGTTGTCACGTGGTTATATATAGTTTGCTTACTTGCTGGCTAATAAGCATTTACATTATTTCTCAGTTTTGGCTATTCCACATGAAGCTTCTAGGAACATGTGCAAGGTTTTGTTTAGACATAGGCTTTCATTTCGTCACTGGTAAATACCCAGTGGTAGAGTGGCTGAGTTATGTGGTAGGTATATGTTTAACTATTCTCTTTATTTTGTTTAATTTTATTTTTTGGATTGAACCCAGGGACATTCAACCAACTGAGTTACATCCCTAGTTCTTTTTTTAAATTTTTAAAAATGTTTTAAATGTTTAAATGTTTTGAGACAGGTTCTTGATAAGTTGCCCAGACTGACCTTGAACTTGTGATCCTCCTCCCTCAGCCTCTGAGATTACAGGCATGCAGCATCTAACTTTTTAAGAAGTTGCTAAATCACTTTCTAAAGTGATTTGTTTTATATTCCCACCAGCCATATATGTGGGAGGTGCACAGCTTCAGTTTTCAGCGTGTGTGGTCCATCTTTTTATTTAGTGTTAGCCATTCTAGTCGCTATGAAATGGTATCTCACTGTAGTTTTAATTTGAATTTCTCCAATGACTAATGGCATTTATCTGCCATTTGTGACACTTTGGTGTCTCTGGGTGAATTGACCCCTTATAACTGTGAAATGATCCAAATATTCTTTGCTTCAAAATCTACTTTGTCTAAAATTAATAAAGTTACTCTGTATTTTTTTTTTTCTTTTTTGGGTACCGAGGATTGAACACAGGGCCACCGGACCACTGAGCCACATCCCCAGTCCTATTTTGTATTTTGTTTCGAGACAGGATTGTGAATTTAAAGCCTCACACATGGTAGGCAAGTGCTCTGCCACTGAGCTACAGCCCCAGCCCATATCTGATAATTTTTGAGAAGATGCCAGACATTATGAATTTAAACTTGTTGGGTATTGATGTTTCATTCCTGTTACTCTTGAGTTTTCAGTTATTTGGAAGTAGTTTAACAATCCTTCCAGGTCTTAATCTTAAGCTTTGCTAGGCTGCAGCAGCATGGTACTTATCTAGCATTTTGTCTCCTGCTGAGCTAAAACCTGAGTATCCTGCACAGCATTCCTCAGCTCAGGTCTTCCCCATGGGTTGCGGCTGCAGGAACCAATCCTAGCCCTCCGTGGGCTTGAGATGTCAATTCTTTAGCAGTCAGAGGACTCTTCTTGGCCTCGGGCAGCTCCTTACATGTCTGCGCAGATCCCTACTCATTTGAAGACTCAGGGGACCCTCTGCAGGTGTCTGGAATTCTGTGTCCTTGCAGCTCTTGCTCTCAGGTTCTTTGCGCTGTCATCTCTGGCTGCCTTCCTTTCCTGGGGCTCTAATACCTCGCCTCTAACCTGGGCAGACCACTGAGCCTTGCCTAGGCTTCCCCTTCCTGAGCACATTCTAGAAACTTCTTAGGCATTTATGTCACATGGCTTGGAGTTCACTGACCGATGCCCTGGGTCTTGAGACACTGATTTTCATGCGTGTGTCCCAGGTAGGAGAATAAGCCTGATCCCTGTTGCTCTGTCTTGGCCAGAAGTGGAGGACACTGCTTGTCCCTAGAGCATAACCCATTTTCTACACTGCTTTCTCACTTTCTTTCTGGGTACTGTTGGGCTAGGGTACCAGGCAGAATAGTCCCTGGGCCACCATGTCCCTTTCATGCAAGAATCCTAGGGCCAGCTGTCCTTTCCTGAGACAACAGTGACATGCTTGTCAGGACAGCCCTCCAGCTGAGGTGCCGAGGCTGGCATGAAGGAGAGGAGGAGGCCAGGCAGGCAGAAGGAGCAGGTGATGGCGTAGAGATGCTGGCTGCCCAGAAAGAGCCCACAGGGTGGCCCTCCATGGTGTGGCTCCTGGGGACTTATTCCAGCTAGAAAAACCCATAAGAGCATCAAGCACCAATAAATAAATGGACGTCCATTTGTTTATTTCTGTTGGGAGACAGTGATCTGTAGTGACCTGGGTTTTCCACTGGCACCCTGGAGTCTGTTTCTGACCCTAGCAGTGCACGTGGTCATAGCAGCAGTTGCCACCTTCGTGTGGGGACACATGGGAACCAGGTGAACCAAGCAAAAGCTGGGTATCTTGGTTTGACTGCATATCTTCTGATAGTAATTCACCCGTCGAGTTAAATCAGGTCTATTCATCTTTCTGAGACCTCCCTTTAATTGACACGAACACAGTGGTGCCTTTAGGACTGTCCTCCAAATCTAGGGGTGTGGTAGCTGCATTCACGTGATTGCTGGTGTTGCTCCTCTTCCTAGTGGGTGCCTGGGGCAAAGCCCCTACCTTCTCAGGGACCTCTACCTTAAGCTGATGATACTTGACAGGCGTTTGTTGCATAGACCCATCTGTTCAGGCAGTGAAGATAACTTTTGAGCAGCTACAAAGAGCCAAGGGCTGTAAAACTCAAAAGCAGCAGCAGCAGCACAAACCTGGACAGAAGCTCCCCAGCTGGAAGGACCACCTGTCCCCGGGTCTCAGGTCCCCCAGAGCCAGCTCTCAGGCACACACTTTTCTGATCTGGTGGACCCTGGTCCAGAGGCCGATGGGCAGCGGGCCTGAGGTCACGGCCTGGTCTCTCTGTGTTCCCGCAGGTTCCCCCGCCTGCACAGCGCGGTGATCAGGACCTTTGTTCTCGTGCAGCACTACGCCGCTGCCATGATGGCTGTGAGTGGCCTCCCACAGATGAAGAACCACACGTCGGTGGAGACGCTGGAGATCACGCAGAACCTCCTCAACGCCCCGAGGCAGTGTCCCTGCGGCCACGGGCTCATGGTCCTGCTGCGGGTGCCCTGCTCGCCCCTGGCGGCTGTGGCCTATGAGCGGCTGGCCCATGTGCGGGCACGGCTGGCCCTAGAGGAGCACTTTGAGATCATCCTGGGCAACCCCAGCTCGGGCATCACCGTGGGGAAGCACTTTGTGAAGCAGCTCAAGGTGGGCATGGTGCCCGGGGGCAGGAGAGCATGAGGGTCGCCAGGGACCCGCAGGGGCTGGGCTTTGGGAGCGGGTGGCAGCAGGCCTTTGAGGATAGCTAGTGTAGCCTCCCAAGACCTCCTCCGCCTCCCTGCCTCCCACTGGTGCCATTCCTGGGTGCCCTCAACACCAGGCCTGCAATCTCAGCCCTCGGGTTGCCGCCCACTTCTCTTTGCTGAGGGTACCTCTGTCCTGTTTAGCTTATTCCCTACAGAACTGAGTGTGTGTCCCTTCCCTTTCTAGGAAGTCACTACCCCCAACACCTGGGGCCAAGTCCCATCCCATCATCCAGCTCCTCCCCAGCAGTAGGGCAGGGGCAGTCCACCCTGCCCATCTCAGTTACCAAAGCCTAGCACAGTGCCTGTCCTTGGTGGACTCTCACTGACCCTCCATGATGACGGGCAAAAGGGTCAGGGAAAGACTTGAAGGAACAAATGAGTGGGAAATGTGAACACCAGGTGAGAAGTGGGGGCCAGAAACCATGGAGGATCTGTGCCTGCTCCCAGAGGACCAGTCTGCAGGTGCTTCTGGAGTAGAGCCTGCACACCTAACTAAAGATGCAGTTAGCTCACAAAGTTTGCCATAGAAAGAACTCTGCCCTTTTTGTCAGTGGACGGACCTCAGGTTTCTCCTGGAGCTGAGCCATTTGGGAAGTAGCAATTCATGGCCGCCTTTTCCATATCTGCAGATGTGGCAGAACATTGAGGACGCAGAGTGGAGGCCTCAGACTTACTTGGAGCTGGAGGGCCTGCCATGCATCCTGATCTTTAGCGGGATGGACCCGCATGGGGAGTCCTTGCCAAGGTGGGTGCTGGGGCGCACGGCCTGAGCCTGCAGCTAGGGATGAGCAGGCTAGGACCCCGCTGCCCACCTTCCAGGTGGTGCCGTTCACACTGGGTCATTGTGATTGTGTATTGACAACAGTTTTCCAGCAGATGGCAGTGTGGTGGGTGTGAGGTGTGGAGAGCTTTTCCCAGTTTCCAGAGGGCACCACTGGGCTGGTGGGGGGCTGTTGCCAGGCTCTGTGGGGGGCAGGGGGCTGTAGACAGAGTCGGGGTTTAGTGTCTCCTGAGCTCAGTTGGGGGTCACTGTTAGAAAGGGCAGTTCCACATGGCATAGTGTGGCATTATCTCAGGGCTTGGGGCTCGACTGCTGTGCCAGTGGGTCACTCCTGGCCTAGAGAGGGAAGGGGCAGTTGTTTGGATACAAAGAGTGGAAAGTCTCAGTAGCTGTGTCCACTTGGCAACTCCTAGGGGTCTCAATGCCACCATAGCTAGACACTCAGGACAGAGGTCACTGGGCCACCTGTCAGGCCAACCCAGCCATGACTGCCTGACTCGGTTGCTTCATATCCTCAGTGCCCAGCAAACCCTCTGGCATGTGTTCAATGGGGATGGAGTAAGTAAACGTCCACTTAATACATGTGATCTTCAGGACAACGCTCTTAGGTGGTTCATATTCGTTCCCATCTTTCAGATGAAAATAAAAACCAGACCCTCCGAGGAATTGTACAGCTGGTTGAAGTTTCCATCTCTGGGAAGTGGCAGGGCTGAGGTTCAAGCCCCACTTTTCTCTGACCTGAAAGTGCTCTTTTGATTATATAACCCGCAGGGCAAGATCCTTAGCAGGGGCCCCAGAGACTTACTGTGAGCCCCGTGTTGGTGTTGCTGAGAGCCCACAGTTACCGCTTTCCCTGCGCTTTCTCAGGTGCATGAGGAAGGCAGACGTGGTCTCAGTCTTGCTGCCCTTTGGCACCATGAGTGATGCTTTATGTTACAAGGCTCTCAGTACACACCTCCCCGGTCCCCTAGGTCTCTGAGGTACTGTGACCTGCGTCTAATCAACTCCTCCTGCTTGGTGAGAACGGCCTTGGAGCAGGAGCTGGGCCTGGCTGCCTACTTTGTGAGCAATGAAATTCCCTTGGAGAAGGGAGCCAAGAATGAGGCGTTGGAGAGTGACGGGGAGAAGCTGAGCAGCACAGACAACGAGGACGAGGAGCTGGGGACGGAAGGTGAGGGTGGCCCCCTGTGCTCACGCATGCAGCCGTCTCCAAGACGCAGGGCCCTCATCAAGTTGAGATTTGGCTCTTCTCCTGTTTTGGTGGTACGGGAAGATGGAAGTCCCTAGAGGTGCTTCCAAACTCTGGAGTTCTTCAAGAATAGGAAGAAAAACTGCAATTCTTAGGGTTCAAGTTCATGCTTTATTCAGTTTGTTGGTGGAATAAGATCCACTAGTTTATTCACTCTGTGTGAATCAGCTCAACAGTCTGCTGATCATTATTAAAATATATGAAAACAGGTCATTTTCATTTGTAGACTTAAGATCTGATGCTTAATTTTTCATAGGACACATAAATGAGAGTAGTGGAAGGCATTTGGCTATATTCAACAGTGTGGTGGGAAAAAATAAGCCAATATTCTTAAAAATACAAGGGATTTGTGCAGTGTAGCAGAAGGGAAAGACGGATGTAGAGTCCTTCCCCCTTTGCCGTGTGACAGGGAGCTATAAAATGGGGACGGAGGCCTGCCCGTCAGTCTTCCCTGTTGCTATAGCCATCTTTCAAAACATGATCGTGCTGGGCGTGCTGGCACACACCTGTGATCCCAGCGGCTTGGGAGGATCGCGAGTTCAAAGCCAGCCTCAGCAACGGTGAGGCGCTAAGCAACTCAGTGAGACCCTGTCTCTACATAAAACACAAAATGGGGCTGGGGATGTGGCTCAGTGGTCCAGTGCCCCTGAGTTCAGTCCCCGGTACCCAAAAAATAAAAATAAAAATAAAAATAAAAATAAATAAAACGTGATTGTGACCCTGGTCTTATGTGCTCCCTGTCCCCTGTTGCCTGTGGCGTAAGCATGCTCCCTGGTGGGTCCCAAGTGACTCTGAACTCAACTGAGAGTTCAGTCTGGCCAAGAGAGTGTGTGTGTGTGTCTGTGGTGGGGTTAGGGTAGCTGGAAAATGACAGATAAATGGAGGAATGAGTGAGGAAATGGGAAGAGACATGTGCTTGCATTCTAGAAGCTGTTAGGTGCTGGGCGAGGGAAGGAGGGTGATTCAGTGCATTCTCAGTGTGTTTTGAAGCAGGCTCCACCTCGGAGAAGAGGAGCCCTGTGAAGAGGGAGCGGTCCTGCTCTCACGATTCGGCGTCCTCCTCCCTGTCCTCCAAAGCATCCAGTAAGTCTCCATGTGGCTTCTGTGACATGATTGGTAGTCTTTGATGTCAGAGAAGGGGAGGAAACAGGGCCATTTGCTGACAACTTGCTCCAATCAGAACTGGGAAGGGAAGGAAATCTGGAGAGAATGAGCTCTCCAGGGAGTAACGGGGCGAACCTGGGATCTGAGACCTTGGAGGCTACTGACTGCAAGTTCCAGCTGTTCCTGCGACTCTGGCCTGGGCCTGAGTCCTGGCCTTGAGGAGATGTGTCCTTGGGGGGGGCTCTATGCAGCTGCTGACTTGGGCAGTCCCTGCCTGGGGAGGACGTGAGCTGAGGGTGAGGGATCCTCATCCAGAGAAGCAGATCCAGGACGCTTCTCGGGAGAAGCAGCAGCCAGCAATGACAGCTCACAAGCCTGAACCCAAACTGTGCAGGGAGGAGGGAGCAGGTTTAAAAGCCTCACGGGGACTCTGCCTGAGGAATCCCTTGGCCTCTGAGAGCAGCCAGGACCCACGTCCCCACCAAAAGCATTTGTCAAATTGGGGCTTCTAATATAATCTGAATCTGAATATTGACAGAAAAATTTGATATGGACTCTGCCCACATCTTTCCTCAAAACCAGGTCACACTGCAGTATTTTAACCCTTTACTTCCTAAGCACACAGTCACACACATGACGTGTGTGTGGGTACAAGCACAAGGATATAATTAACTTTGTCTCAGACGGTAGGAGACTGAGGGGGAGGTGTGTTCCCCACAGCTGAGAGCAGCTGACTCATGCCTGGGCCATGGAGGAGGAAGTGTTCCCAGTGTGGAGATGTGTGCTGAGGTGCTGGGGTGTGGGTGTGTAGGCTGCTGCAGGAGGGGTCCGGTGTCCACAGCCTGGGAGCAATGGAGCCTGGCTCAGGTCTGGCAGTTCTGAGAAACCAGTGTGTAGTCTGGGCCTGGGAAGAGCTCAGAGCCCAGCGGGAGATTTGGCCAGGGAGCGTCTTGGTTTCTTCCCTTGCTTCACGCAGCCTGTGGTAACTGAGCCCGGTGGGCTGGGGTCTCCCTCATGTGGAGCCAGGATGCGGTCTCGGCCTCAGGCTAGCATTCCAACTGAAGGAGGCTCTGACTAACAAGTTGGTTATAAAGGCCAAATGCTGTAGCCACTGCTGTCCTTTTGCCCAAAGCAACACAAGAAGCCAGCAGAGAAGCAGGAGGGCCAGCAGGTTTTGCACAAAGTCGTCCCTGGGATGGTGCTGACTGGGTTCGTCTCTCCCTAGGCTCAGCGCTCTGCAGTGAGACCTCAGCTCAGGTCCCTGGGCCCCCACAGGGAGATCAGGCCAGATCACCCCCGCCCTGTGGCCCTGCAGAGGAGGCCAGGACCACTGGGGAGAAGCAGTGGCTCCGAGCAAGTCAGGGTCCACCGTCAGTCATCAGTAGGCATGGCCCCGGACTCGCCCCCCAACCAGACTGTGGCCTCAGGACCGGCCAGAGGAGCCTGCAGGTGTCGGTCACCTCTTCCTCCCAGCTGTCCTCCTTGGGCTCAACCTCCATGTCCACGGCGCCAGCCACTGGCACGCTCGTCCTGCAGGCCTCACAGTGCTCTGTGACCAAGGCCTGCCGGCAGCCACCCACTGTCTTCCTGCCCAAGCTGGTGTACGACGTGCTTGTGTCCACCGACAGCAGTGGCTTGCCCAAGGCTGCCTCCCTCCTGCCTGCCGCCTCGGTCATGTGGACCAGCTCTTTCCGCCCCCTGCTCAGCAAGACCATGACATCCACAGAGCAGTCCCTCTACTACCGGCAGTGGACAGTCCCCCGGCCCAGCCACATGGACTACGGCAACCGGGCTGAAGGCCGTGTGGACAGCTTCCACCCCCGCAGGCTGCTGCTCAGTGGGCCCCCTCAGGTGCGTGCTGAGCCTGCTGTCATCTTGCCTGGCCCTGGACTCCAGTTGTCCTTGTGGTCACAAGCCAGAGGTCAGGCTGCAGGCTGACCATATTCTCTTATTCTGTTTTTGTCATCCCTGTGCTGGACTCTTCTGTGCTGGCCTGGAGTGGGCAGGTGAATGGAGGCAGGACTTGCCCATCACTCACAGCTAGGCTACTTCCACTGTCTGACTTCCGTTTCTTCTGTTGCGTGTTGTGGGGGCAGAGGGGACATCTCTGGGTACTTCTTGCAATCTCAGATTAGGACTTACCTCCCACATGATCACATCTGGCACTCACAGTTACCAGTTTCCATGTCACCTAACAACTAGAAGCTCCCTGGTTCTGCACAGGAAGATTTTGGTGATCAGTTAAGATATGCTTTAACAAGTGTCTTGGAGCTTTGTCTCCTTGTCTTGGTCCTCATCTAGCTCACAGTTTCCTTAGCAGGCCATTTCACCTATCACAGCTGCAGAAAGCTCCAAGGGCAGGTGTGTCCAGCATGGTAGGCGATGAAGGAAGAGAGCTTGGACCAGGGTGGGCTCCTTGGAGCTGGGTAGAGGCTGGGAGGTGGCTCTGGGGTTGGACTGCCTGGGGTTACATTCTGTTCAAATATCTCCAGACACAAAGGTAAATTTTCACCACCTCTGTGCCTCAATGTCCATATTTGAGAATGACAGGCATAATAGTGTCCCACAGAGATGTGAGCATCCAACAGAGAGCAGAGGTAGGACACCTGGAATGTGACCTGACTTGTAGACAGCATGCCATGCACGTCACGGTCATCTGCAGTACTAGCAGAGCTCCACATGGGAGGCTTCTGACAGCATGTTCATGTCCAGGAACCATCCAAGAAATACAAACCCATAGAAGTATGTGTAAGAATGTTCATTTTAGCATTGTTTACAAAGATGAAAAAGAAGCTGGGGAGAAATCCACTGGCCATGTCTTGGTTGAATAAATTTGGGGACAACTGTATCATGGAGTTCACAGAAATTTGAGAGAGGTCATTGAAATTTCTCCAACATGATTAAAATGAATTTGCAGAATAACATATGGTGGGATATCAGGGGAAAAAAATCTGTGTGAAAATGCTTTAAAAAAATCTGAGAGGCTAGCAGCTACTAAATCGTTACCTGGAGAGGGGAATGGGATTTTTAACATTCCACTTTATTATTGATCTGCATTTTTTGGCTGTTTAAAATGACCATATATGACTTTCTCTAATTAAAACAATGGGAAAAAAGAAAACGTTTCCTAAAAGAGAGGCTCTCTGTTTATCCACAGCCACACGCATTAAGTGTCACGTATCTTTAGAACTCTTGGGATCGGGTGGGTGAGAAATAGTAGGTGATAGTGTTTTTAGAAGGATGGAATGTGTTTTTTTTTATATCCGTTGGTTACTGATGCTTCTTCCCCAATGATTTTCTGTTTTACTGTTGCTTGTTTGTCCTTTTGGTAGCTCAACCTTTTCCTGTTGATTGTAGGGGCTTTTTGGATGTTACAGATTCCCATCCTTTGTCTATTATATACATTGCAAATATTTTCTGTGGAACTCCACTCTGGTTGTATGTTCCATTTTCGTTGTTAAAGTTGGTTATTTCCATTCAGTAGCACTTGCTGGGTTCTTGCTATGATCCAGGTTTTGGGTTCAATACTAGGAAAGCACACCTTGGGGTGACTGTGTGGTGGGGATGCAGCTCACAGGTAGCTCTTTAATCAGTTGTAACCAAAATATACTAAGATTAATAGCAAGTGTCCTAGCCGAGTGCAGGACTAAGGGAGCAGGAACTCTAGCAATAAAGAGGAGGATGAAGAGAAAAGCCACGTTTCCTTTTCCTGAGTTTAGGAGAAATTACATGTCAACTTTTTCTGTTTTGTACAGTGGATTGTGATATCTTACTATGGGCATACTGATGGGGACAGGAATTTGCAATTGTGCAAGATTGTTTTAAGACATTATGTTTTACATGGTCGGTTCCTATTTCTTGGAAGCAAACTTTCTTCAGTTTGTGAAAAACTACCCTTAAAAATGTGGCTGGTTGCCAGGCACGGTGGTGCATACCTGTAATCCCAGAAGCGTAGAAGGCTGAGGTGGGAGGATTGCAAGTTCAAGGCCAGCCTCAGCAACTTAGTGAGACCCTGTCTCAAAATTTTAAAAAAAAGGGGGGGGGGCTGGGTTGCTCAGTGGTTGAGTGCCTATGGGTCAATCCCTGGTACCAAAAAAAGAAAAAGTGGCTAATTACAACGTGGAGACGTACTTGTGGGGAGTCTTCCTGCTCCTATAGTCCGTCTGTCTACCTGCCACGCTGCTTTAAGGCCCTCACATGTCTTTGCCTCCATGGGGCTTTCCTTTCAGTGAGATGGGTAACAGGAGCAGGCAGATGTTCTGGCTGGTGCCTGGCACGTGCACAGGGCTTCCTGCCTGTGGGCTCTGATGTCGGCGTCTTTGCAGATTGGGAAGACGGGCGCCTACCTGCAGTTTCTCAGCATTTTGTCCAGGATGCTCATTCGGCTGACAGAAGTGGATGTTTATGACGAAGAAGAGATCAACACCAGTGAGTTACCTGTCACGAGCCTTACAGTGTCCCTGGTGACCATGTGTCTCACTTTCAGGATGGAGCTCTCAGGTTCACGACTTGGCTCATCCTGACAGGCTCTGGGGCACTTGTGATCTTTCTCTTGTACTCATTTCTCTCAGTGTCAGAACAGGACCTCAGAGTACTTTGTGGGGATAAAATTACTAATGCTAAAGGAATGGGTGCTTCCCAAGTTCCTTCCAGGTGTCACGCACCATGCTAGGTACTTTACATAAATTGCCACATTTGATCTGTACAACACTGTGGGGTAGATATTGTGACCCCGTTTTCCCATGAGTGAGAGGCTGAGGAGACAAGCAGGGAGTGGTGGAGCAGGAGTTGGATTGCATTGGACTGTGGCCTGCAGAAAACAGCCTTCTGCATCAGGGAGGGTCCTGAGTCAGGCAGCTGAGCACACAGGTCAGCATCTAGGGGCAAAACAGAAACACCTGGAATGTGGGGAAATCCTGCTCTCCCTGTTTCCTGAACAGGCCTGCCCTGAGTGAGGTGAGAGTCCCTGTGCTGGCCGGAAAGCATGTCCCCATCTCCTCCTCAGGCCCCTGGTGATCCCAGTGTTGGCCTGGTACCTTTGCGAGAGGACCTTGTCTGTGGCAAGGGCCACACTGGCATCCGAGTGGTTGTCCATGAATGCTCTCCGCAGCACTTGATTTTGACTTGGAGGAAGCCCATCCAGCCCTTGGCCTTCCTGTGAAGGGTGGGAATTTCTGCAGTTTCCCCTGGTTGGGAGCAGTGTTTCCTATGGAGCTCACGGACCTGTCATGTTTGTTTTCTCACTTTCTTGGGTCTATCAATGATAAGGACAGGATTTTGAACCTACTTTGTCAAACTTCAAAGCTCTTAAATATTCTCTATTGCATCTGTTTTCTCTTGTGAAATAGGGATAATTTCTCTTTTACTGGGTGCTGTGAAGTTGAAGTGCGTGTGTGAAGGGCTGGGCAGACTGTTAAGTAATAGTGAGCTTCCTCTCCTTGCAGCTGAGCAGGGCACACACACTACACAGAAATCAAAGTACATTAACATCTGTGTATCATACGTATCACATAATATAGAATGTCAATGTGCCACATAGTTTGGATTGGACAACTAGACTTTTTTCTTGTAGCCAGCAAAACAGTGAGCCCACAGGCTGTGCCAGGCACAGTAACAGATGATGCTGGTGAATGTGAAAATGTGCTTTGGGCCACGAGTGTTGCTGGTGCCAGGGGGAAACCAATGGCTCAAGCACTTTCTAGAGGTGGGGTGAAGGAGCTGAGCCCTGTTGGCTGGGGAGATTTACACAGGTAGAGGCGAGAAAGGAAACTCCAACAGTCCCTGGTGCTGGGAGCCAGTACAGTCTATGAAGTCGGGAGAGGCGCAGAGCATGGGTCAAGTCAGCTGGGTCAGGACTCTGGGAAGAGGCAGTCAGTGTGAGAGATGGAGAGTGGGCCTGTCTCCTAGGAAGGAGTGCATGGCTGTACTTCTGGATGCAGACAGAGCTAAATGCATGTTCTTGCCTTATTAGATCCACCCCTAAATGGATCTGTGTTAGAAACCTTTGGGATAGAAGAGGTTCCCCAGTGACCCGTGCGTTAATAACACCTCTGCTCGAAGCATCGTCCTTGTGCACATAGTAAGTCACTTTCCCCTCCTATTTTGTGCATATTGTGTTTCGACCCACCCTGTAGGCCTTCGAGAAGAATCGGATTGGCACTACCTCCAGCTCAGTGACCCTTGGCCGGACCTGGAACTGTTCCAGAAGATGCCGTTTGACTACATCATTCATGATCCCAAGTATGAGGATGCCAGTCTGATTTGTGCCCACCATCAGAGCATCAAGAGTGAAGGTCAGACTTGGGATCTACTGCTTCAGCTTCTTCTAAAGTGGGTGGGCCTCAGCTCTTCTGTGTCACTATGATGCACCTGGGACGAGCATCTTGTTAGAGATGGAAAGTGGTGGTGAATGACCCACAGACCCCATTCAGAACCCAGAAGGCCACCTGCCTGTCTGAGGAGGGCACCACCATGGGGCTCACACAGGGAGACCCGCTGCTCAGGAGGTGCTGAATGGCAGTGGGACTCTTGACTGGTCATGGCCGGGGTGTTCTGCAGGCTCTGGAGGATGAAACCCGAGCATGTCTACCTATGAATTTGGCATTGTCGTAGCAAATGGGTGCACGTGTTGCCCCTCCTGGCCCAGCTCTCACTTTCCCTCTCCTTAGGCATCACTGACTTCCATGGTGGGTCAAGACAGCATCAGTCATGGGGAGTCACGGGCCAGTGGGACTCTGAGCATAGACCAGGAGAGCTTGGCACTGCGGCTCCAGAGAACTGCATTCCTGGCTCTGCTTCTGACCAGGGGTCTTCCCTTCGTTGTGCTCAGAATAGATGAGCGTCCTTTCTATAGACCAGCTTCCAATGAAGGTTTAGGGCTACAACCTTAATCCTGCTGCATCATTTGGGAAAACAAAAAAAAGTAATTCATTGGCATCATTGGCATTCCAGCATTTGCACAGCAAGGTGGCAATTGATTTAAACCAGGCTGTGGATCTTCAGATCCACAACTAAGATGTGGTGTGAGCTTGGGGTGTTGTGTGACCTCAGGGCTTACTGACCTTGCAGAGCCCTGTCGCTGCTGCTCATGGTGAGGTTCCTGTGAGTGCGAGGTTCCCCACACAGGGATGAAACACTTGCTCTGCCTCCTGCTGCTCCTTAACTCCGCAGAATTTCTGCAGACAGGGGGACCTCCCGGAAGCCCGAGGACCTTTTCGTGCGCCGACAGACAGCGCGGATGAGACTGTCCAAGTACGCAGCCTACAACACGTACCACCACTGTGAGCAGTGCCACCAGTACATGGGCTTCCACCCCCGCTACCAGGTAGGCCAGTGGCTCAGTCGGCTTCCAGCAGCTCCCATGGTGTCTTCTCGGCTTATTCTTGTGTTTTCCTGTTTGTTCAAGTTTTCATTCCAGGGTGGGAGCCGAGGGTTCTGGAAGCTCCTGCTTTCTGGTCTCTACATGCCCGTGCTTTCTTCCTAAGCTGTGAAATGATTGCTGGCCACAGCGCTCTCCCGAGGCGGCGTGTGCACTGGTGGCCATGCTCTCTGTGGGTCTTCAGGTCCCAGAGATTCCAAAAGTTAGTTGGTGCCATTGACATTCACTGAGTGCTTACCAGGCCCTGGTATAGACATGGGCAAACTTTGTCGCCATCTGCAGGGCTCACAGCCTGGGAGGGAGAGATGCCTGTGTGGGATTTCAAAGAGCGTAGGGCAGGCAGGGGGAGCCCTGTGGGCGAGGCGCAGAGGGCACACAGCTGGGGGGGGGAGTTTGCAGGATGGAAGGCCTGCCCCATGCCAGGCAGAGTCCTGGGCACTCCTATCAGTCCTTCCCTGCCTTTTTACATGACAGAAGACATTTGTCCTAGATGCACAAATGGATAAGGCTCCTGGCACAGGCTCTGGTTGGTTTCCTGGCTGGTCACTGGGGTTTCTGTTCCAGCCACACTTACAGTCCATTCAAAGTGCACTGGCTAAGAAACTGTCCTGTCCAGTTTCTTACTAAGTTCTCACCAAAAGCTCACTATCCTTGTTTTATAAGTGAAGGTACAGGTCAAGCTTCCCTGATTTGAAGATCCAAACTCGTAAAATGCCCTGAAATCTGAGCCTTTTTGAGCATTGACATAGTGCTCAAAAAACTTTGGATTTCAGAGCATTTAGATTTCAGATTAGGGATGCTCAACTGGTAAAGTCTATACAAATATACCCAAATCCCAAAACTCCTAAATCCGAAACACCTCTGGTCCCAAGTATTTCAGGTAAGGTAGATACAACCTCTATTTTAGGTGGGGAGCAGAGAGGGCATTTTGGAGGATGAATAGATTAAGGGGCCAAGACAGATGAGAAGAGAGGGAATAGTGTGGACAAAAAAGAGGTGCCTGGGGCCCCTGGGGGCTGAGAAGTGACCTTGGTTGAGTGTTGTTGGAGACAGAGTACTAGAGGATGGGTGGTCTCAGAAGAGCCAGGAGCATGGGGCAGAGACCAGGCCACAGAAGACCTTGTGCCCTGGGAGAGAAATGTGGGGATCTTCAGCAAGAACTCTAAGTAGGTCCCACTATGGGCAAGGCCGCATCTAGACCAGTCTGAGTAGCCACCTGGAGGTTTGCTGGCGGCTATGAGGCTAGTCGTACATAAGCAGATGGTAGTGTTTATACTACTATACTAAAGTGTTTCTTTTAATTTCAGACCCAAATGAGGAAGGAAAGGGCTACAGCTGGCGGGAACCAGTAGGCACTGGGACAGGTTGCAAAGGCCAGTGGGATAGCTGATGTCCTTGGCAGTCCCCAGGAAGGCCTGGGGTGGCAGTGCCGGCTTGCTCTCTTCCTCCCTTTTCAGAAAAACAGCAGCCAGTGGCTTTACTTCTCCAGTCTGCCTGGTCTTGAGCCAGCTGCCCATGAAGCAGCACCTGTCCTCTTTAATGCTAACGTATTGAGGTGTGCACTTTTACTGATATGAAATCAGAAAGTACACATGAGCAATTTTTCAAAAGATCAAAATAATCCATAATCCCATTTGCTCTAGAGAAACTCTTCTAACATTTGTTTTTCTTAGAGTTGAAGTTTTTCTTTCAAGGAAGAAAAAACTAGGTGAATATGTTTTCTTGATTTTGAAATTTAAAGAGCTGAAAAAGACTCATGGGTTTTATTTCAATCTAGTAATTTCAGTAAGTTTCAACAGTGAATTATTACTTAAAGCCCTCCTCCTGCTCTCTGATGGCAATAATAGCAGCCCAGGGCACAGGAGAGGAAGGAGAGGCACCTTCTGTCTGCCAGCTGGGCCACTCCTGGCCTGTGGTTGGCCAGGTGTGCAGGTTTGGGGGTCAAAAAGTGCAGCATGCCTGGGGTGGTGAGGAGCTTGAAGCCAGCCCTGTGAATGATGCTGAGGCAATGCCATCTCCTGCGGTAGTTTCCATGTCCCCATCCCTCAGCTCCTCTGTCCTCCTTCTACCTTTTGAGGCTCCCCTGTCCTTTGAATGAAACTTACTTCCTTGCATAATTCTTTAGCTGTCTTACCTGCCACACTGCCCCTGGTCAGAATCTCTTTTTCTCTTTTCTTTTTTTTCCTTCTTCATACTGGGGACTGAACCCAGGGGTGCTTTACCACTGAGCCACATCCTCAGCCCTTTATATTTTTTATTTTGAGACATAGTCTCATTAAGTTGCTTAGAGCCTCACTAGGTTGCTAAGGCAGGCTTCAGACTTGTGATCTTCCTGGCTCAGCCTCCCGAGTTGCTGGGATTGCAGGAGTGCACCTGGTGAGAATCCCTTGCTCCTTTGTATTTATTCCCAACTGGCTCTGGCTCTAATAGAGCCTGGCAGGATTGTAAAGCTGTGTATCCTGGGCCACTGCCTTCTTCTCTAGCCCCTGGAGTGTGTGGCCACATAGGAGGGTGTCAACTGGGAGAGCTGAGGCCACAGGGAGGTCCCCTAGGGCTGCCAGAGCCAAGGGCAAAGCCAGGCTGGGGGAGGGGGTTGCCAGAGAGCAGCATGTGCATGGATATGGGGTGTGGGGTATCTGGCTAGTGGGAAGGGACTGGAGGAAGTGGTAGAGTGAGGCTACACTTGAGAATAGGAATAGGCCCTGAGTGTCAGCTTCTGTGTCTGTATAGTGAGACGGCAGCATACCTGCTCCTAAGGATGCTAATCACGATGAGAAGGGCACAGAAAATGCCTGACGGAAGCTGGTGCTGAAGTGTACACGCTCTGTGGTTATTAGTATCTGATTAATGTGGCATTGAACATATCCGTAATGGGAAACATATTAGAATTAAAAACGAGATCTGTAGTGTGAATGCTTTCATTGGCAATCCAGACTGGGGCTGTAGGTCAAACCCAGAGTTCAGGGACTTGGTGCCAAAGGTGACAGGCCTGGGCGAAGCAGTCAGGATGCAGGACGGGGCTGCTGTGCTGGAGCCACCTGTGGGTTTCTTGTACCGTGGGGCAGAGGTGGCCATGACTGTTGCCGTGGCCAGGCTGGGCCTGGGTTCTTCTGGGACGTGAGCACAGCCCTGATGACGAGCTCTGTCCTCTCCCCTCGCACCTCAGCTCTATGAGTCCACCCTGCACGCCTTTGCCTTCTCTTACTCCATGCTAGGAGAGGAGATCCAGCTTCACTTCATCATCCCAAAGTCCAAGGAGCATCACTTCGTCTTCAGCCAACCTGGAGGCCAGCTGGAGAGCATGCGCCTTCCCCTCGTCACAGACAAGGTACCGGCTCTGAGTTCCATGGGTCAAATCCAAGTGGCTTCAGGTGATCACTAAGCTGGGGACCTGGACAAGCTGTCTGATAAGGGCACATAGGCAGAAGCAACACAGTGCCTGAACTTGGAGGAGGCTGGTGCAGTGCATGGGCTCTGAGCCTCCAGGCTCGAGTTTGCGGCTTGCGTGACCACTGACTGGTTGTGTGATTCAAACGTGCTCCTTAGTGGTTCTGAGCCTCAGTTTGCTCACCTGCAAAGCTGGGCGATGCTTCTTGAGAAAGCTTGTCATTTGTCATTATCTGAAATGACAAAAAGGCACAAGGCACCTGGAGGATGATGGGTGCCTGTGAGGTGTTTGTTCTTTCCTCTCTTTTCTACAGTATTGTTTGGGGACATTTGAACAGGCTCATCTAGAGAAAACAGGCCCTTCACCCAGCTTCTGTAGCTAATTAGCTCATAGCAGATGCTCTAAGGAATTCAGAAGCAGCAGAAGCCCTAGCTCAGCCAGAGGACCAAATGAAGAAAAGAGTTGAAGGAAGCATAGTTACTTACAGAAAAGACATCCCAACAGGAGTGTATGCAAGGCTGGGCGATGTGGGCAGATGACTGGGGGGTGGATGTCCTGCACTTATCATGTGTGGAGGTTGAGGACACACAGGAGTGACATCTGCTCAGAGTACAGCATTAGATTGTGACAGAGAGAGGAATGGATGTGGCTAATTGACGTGGGCCAGTTTAGTTTCAGCTATACAATGAGCCATTCTCAGACAAGGATGTATTCAGCATCTGATTCCAGCAGTTTGGGTGAGGTTCAGCTGGACAGTCACTCTGGGCTAGGTTGTGCTCACTCTGTGTCTGTGCTGGCTGTTGGATGGACTGGTGGCTGGTGGGAGGACTGGCTGGTCTGGGGTGGCCTCAGCTGGGATACGTGTCTCTGCTCCATGTATGTCTCACCCCCCAGCAGGCTGGCCCAGGCTTGTTCAGGGCAGGGGCCTGAGAGGGGGGCGTGTGAGGCTAGGCTCAGCAGCAGCATCTTCCCTTTAGTTTATTGGTAAAATCAAGCTACATTTGCATTCAAAGAGTGTGGAAATCAACTCTATCTTCCCAGGGGACCTGCTGAGAAGTCACATTTCAAAGTAAGGGGACAGTTTTGGCCACATTTGCAAACACCACCTCGTTATACCTATACTTTTCAGAGTCATGAATATATAAAAAGTCCAACGTTCACTCCAACCACTGGTCGACATGAACATGGACTCTTTAACCTGTATCACGCGATGGATGGTGCCAGCCACTTGCATGTGCTGGTGGTCAAGGAGTATGAAATGGCCATTTATAAGAAGTACTGGCCCAACCACATCATGCTGGTGCTCCCGAGCATCTTCAACAGTGCTGGAGTTGGTGGGTGTTTTTTAACAGACCCTGCTTGGTAAAATTTTCCATGAATGGAGACAAGAGAATATTCTAGAGACGAAAATGTTTACATCCAATCTTTTATTTTTGCAATTCTTAAAGTTATTTTGATTTGTTTGACTTTTCTATGAATACCCTTTTTTTAAAAAAAAGTTTGGTTGTTGACTTAGTTATTTTCCCAGTTGTTAGAAAAGAAGGGCAAATGTGTATACAAATTGGAGAGGGAGATTTTCCTTGTCAGTGGGCAGTGGTCGGTGGAGGAGGGACATGCGTGTGGATGTTTGGGGCTGGTGTGTCTTGGGGTGAGGGTTGCATGTGGCGCCTGTGAGCGCAGGCCAGGCCTGAGCTGGGTGGTTTTGCCACTCCAGGTGCTGCCCATTTCCTAATCAAGGAGCTGTCCTATCATAACCTGGAGCTGGAGCGGAACCGGCAGGAGGAGCTTGGGATCAAGCCGCAGGACATTTGGCCTTTCATTGTGATCTCAGATGACTCCTGCGTGATGTGGAATGTGGTGGATGTGGACTGTGCGGGGGAGAGGAGCAGGTGAGTGGCCTGTGGGCCCTCGGCCCTCTGCCAGAGGATCCCTCTCATCTGAGAGGACCACAAAGGGCCCCTCACATCACAAGGCCAGAGCCCCGGAGGTGGCAGAGGTGGGCCACACTCCAAGCCCAGCTTTCTTTTAATTTTTAAATATTGTTGAAATATAATACATAAGGAAATCTTACACTATAGATTTGGTGTAATTCATATATACACAAAGAGGAAAGTATATCATGTGTATAGAAAATTTCACAAGCTGACCAGACCCATTTAGCCAATCCCTATATCAAAAAACTACCTTTTCAGTCCCCAGAGGGACCCCGCACCGCTGCCCTCCAGCCCTGCCCGTTCCCCTAGCCTAACTTCCAACTCCTGGCTTTATTTGGATTTGCAGTGTGACTTTAGGCAAATGACTAACTCTTTCTGGGTTCTGGACTGGAGTTGTGCGTGTGACTATAGGTCTGCCAACTTGTTCTGCACATAGAATACGCACCAAGAAGTGATCCTCAGTGGCGGTGCTTGGCAGGTGTCTGGCACCCCTGGGGGTCATGCTGGGTTCCGTCCTCACCAGCTGGTCCACCACCTCCTGCTCAGTTGGAAAGCGTCCCCTGGCTGGCCTGTGCAGAGGGCCTTGCTGCTGCCGGCCTCTCAGCCGGCGTCACCGTCCTCCTCCTTTGAGCAGGGAGTTTTCCTGGTCAGAGAGGAACGTCTCCTTGAAGCACATCATGCAGCACATCGAGGCCTCCCCCAACATCACGCGCTACGCCCTGCTGGGCATGCGCAAGTGGGCCAGCAAGACGCGGGGCGGCGAGGTGCGCGAGCCATTCTCCCGCTGCCACGTGCACGACTTCATCATCCTGAACGTGGACCTGACCCAGAATGTGCAGTACAACCAGAACCGGTGAGCTCCTGCCCCGCGGTGGGACCAAGGAGTCCTGAGCAGGAGGCAGCCTCAGGCAGGCCCAGCTCACCTCCCGCTCCTCCGCCCTGCAGGGCCCGCTGAGGCACAGACTCAGCCCCTAGCACTGGCTGGCTGGCTTTCAGTCCTCATAAGATTTAGTGCTGTATAATTTTATGTATTTTCATAAGGTCGCTTCACTAATTCACAGAATGCCTGCATGAGTTACATCATGCCGTTTCCCCTTGTTTTGGGTCCCTCTCTGGATGCATAGCTTTTTAGGATCATTAGCATTAAAGGAAACTATAATCTTCCAGGTCTCTCTACATCTAGTCACAGGAGTGTCACCTCTCAAAAATAATTCACTGCCAAGTGTTCCTCAAGTGTCTCTGTATGCCAGGCAGTGGGTACATGCCCAAGAAGGCCTGCTTAGGTGTCCATTTAGGAGCCAGGCTGACCCACCTGCTGGAACCTGCTACCTGAGCAGCTTTGTAGTAGACAAGTGGCCTCTCTCTGAGCGTATCCCCTTGGCTGCCGGAAGTGGCTACCATTCTTACCCAGGGAGGTTTGTACTTGTTGCCTTTTCAACAGTTAAATGGAATCATATCTGAAACTTTTTAGTTATGCCTGGCACTTAGCACATGGGCATCCATGGGTTGAAGCTTCAGGCACAGAGAGGGGCCTGCTTTGCCCTGTATCCCCTAGAACAAGGTCTTGAAGCAGGATCTAAAACCACTGCACCTCTGTAGCCCCTAGGACAGGGTCCCACTCCAGATCTCCAGATGTTGGGGGGCACATGAGCTATGCCCAGTCATACCTGCTCCTCCTCAGGTTCACATGTGACGATGTGGACTTCAACCTGCGGGTGCACAGTGCTGGGCTCCTGCTCTGCCGATTCAACCGCTTCAGCGTGATGAAGAAGCAGATCGCCGTGGGTGGGCACAGGTCCTTTCACATCACATCCAAGGTGAGTGTGGTCACAGTGTCCAGCAGGCTGTGTAGGTCTGCCACCTGGGCTGCCATGGTGTGAAGGCTGAGGGTGGGAGCCATTGGGGTCTGCCTCGGTCACCACCGGGCAATGTTAGCAAACATGTTTAATCACACCTAGTCCCCGGAAGTCGCTCTTCTCTCCAGCTCTAACTGGCATCCTGTAAGCCACTGTTGAATGCAAGACCACTGCCAAGCCTTCAGCATGTGTCCCTGCCTGCCCCTCTGCCCCAGAAGGGTTAGCTATGGCACCATGCTCTTCCCCAGGCTCTTGGGATGGCACCTTGTCAAAGAAGCACTTGCATGGCACAAGAGGCCAACCTGATGACCATGTGCTGTGTCCACAAGCCGGCCTCTGGAAGGACCGACGTATGACAGTTGCTCTGAGTGAGCACTCCCTGGCCATGCCCTGGTCATTCAGGATGCTGGAGAGTTCCATCCTCAGGAAACCACGCAGGCTGGCCTAGTTCTGCTTGAAGGTTCTTCTGACCTGTTTGCCACCTCTGTCTCAGATCTCTCACTGATGATGTCTGCCAGTTCTGATACCAGTTGCCTTTCCCAGCCTTTGTCCCTCCTAGTCTGCACTAACTCCCTGCATGGTGATCTACCTTGAGCTGGGCCAGGCCTGCACTCAGACACTAGCTCTGCCCAGCTACCTGCATGGGCAGGGGCCATAGCTTCCTCCATCCTGAGTTCTCTTGCAAAGTAGCAGGACCTTCAAAGTAACCCATCCTACAGAAGAGCTTGGAAGTCATGGAGTTGAACTCCAACTCCTACCACAATTGAGATTTTTAAAATTGAAATTGTGTTAAATTTGAGGTTCGATTATGGAGAATGGAGCTTTTTACCTCAGTTTTCCTACCAAAGAGCCTCATGTGCCTTTAGGACAAATTTTTCTTTTATTTCTCAGTGTCGTTTATAAACTCTTAGGTCTTTTATCTTTATCTTTATTTTTATATTGAACATAATCCTATTTCTATTAGATTTAATTACATATGGATTATATACAGGAAGGCCAATGATGTTTTATCATCTTGCATGTGAGTGAAACCACATAGTTCTTTTCACCCATTTAATTACATACGTGCTGAGCATTCAGCCCCCTCGGGAGGGCGCGGCCTCGTGGCTGAGGCACACACAGCTGGACCTTCGGTGAAGTGCCTTTGTGAGAAGCACCACAAAGGTGAAGCGTGTGTTGCAGGGGGATCTAGTGCAGCAGGGTGGGGGCATGTAGGTGTCCCCGAGAGCCCTGGAGGACGAGAGCACCTGCATCCAGGCAGAGGAGAAAGAGGCCCAGGGTGGAGGTGCTAAGGAGGAGCGGGGCGGCCGGGGCTTCCCTGAGCAGCTCTCTGGCTGCAGCGTGGAGAACATGCTGGTGACTGAGAGCTCGCAGGCTGGGATGGCGGGCAGCGAAGAGGAAGAGCCGGGGTGTAGAGAGGTGGGGGTCAGGGCGAAGCCTGCCACTCCCAGGGGCTTGCATCTGTGACTCTGAGGAAGAGTTCCCCAGGCCTGTGGGATCTCCTGTTTCCTTTGGACCAGACAGCCAGTATTCTGCATGGAATGATCAATGGCTACAGTTCATACTGATCTCTTTGGTCGGTGTTCACAGGTCTTTAGTAAGACCTGATTTTCCTCAACAGAACTTTACCCTTGGAGCGTGCATTCTCAATTCACATGATCGCCCTAAGGGACAGAACCTTCCTTGACCCAGGGCTTCCTGTGGCTGGATCCAGATTGGGAAGGGGCATCTGTCCTGGGAGCAAGGGGTGCCTGAGGTCCATCCTCCCCATTCAGGTGTCTGATAGCTCTGCAGCGGTCGTGCCGGCCCAGTACATCTGTGCCCCTGACAGCAAGCACACGTTCCTGGCGGCCCCTGCCCAGCTGCTGCTGGAGAAGTTCCTGCAGTACCACAGCCAGCGCTTCTTCCCGCTCTCCCTGAAGAACCACAGCCACCCAGTGCTGTCAGTGGACTGCTACCTTAACCTGGGACCTCAGGTAACTCGGGACAGAGGAAGCCCTAGAATAGGTGGTCTAGTGTCCAGGACTCTGAACCGTGACCATAGGCTGCCTCTGTTTCCATGGGGATTGGCTCCAGGAACCCACGGGTACCCAGATCTGCAGACACTCAGGTCATTTCTATGACATAGTGTAGTATTTGCACATAACCTGTGTACCTCCTCTTGTACACTTTAGATGACTTATACCTAATGCAGTGTAAGTGCTGTGTGCACAGTGGTTACACAGCATTGGTTAGCACATAATAACCAGGAAAGAAGTGTGTATATGTTTAGTACAGACACAACTTGTTTTCTCCAAGCATTTTCCATCCCTTGTCTATTGAATCTATAGACACTGAGGGAACCCCAGATACTCAGGGCTGATTGGACCCCGTGCTTGGGCATAGGTGTTCACCCTTTTTGAGAGCTGACAGAATTGTGCTGGATTAGCTGGCTCAAATAGATGTTAGAAATCAAACCCAATTCTGATGTGAAGACATTTCTGATTCTCAAAGGAATTCATGAATAGATACATCTGGATAAACATCCTAGAACTGAGTTTTAGAATGTAGGTTTGGAAATAGCCTGCATATGTTCCTTGCCCCCCCCCCCCATGGCCAGCTGGTCCAAGCAGGTGGAATTTGTTAGAGCTCAATCCCTGGCACAGCACTGTTGAGTACTTTGTGGAAAGTGATGTTTCTCTTGGATTGATTCTCTTGCAGATTTCTGTCTGCTACGTGAGCTCCAGGCCCCACTCTTTGAACATCAGCTGCTCTGACCTGATGTTCAGTGGGCTGCTGCTGTACCTCTGTGACTCTTTTGTGGGAGCTAGCTTTTTGAAAAAGTTTCATTTTCTGAAAGGTAATACTCCTATCTTGAAATTGACTTCAATGGCTGCTGTCACCTGGTGTCGCTGAAGACAGGACCTCTCATCCTATTCCTTATTTACCAATGGGTAAACTGAGGCTGAGGGAGGGACAGTGTCTGCCTCAACCATCCAGGAAGGTACCAGAGAGCTGGGATTGGACCCCAGGGGCTCTCTTTCCCTTCTGCCTATTCAGCAGAGACGAGACACCTTCCCTTTCCTCTGGGGGAGCGGCAGATATTCTTTCCCTTCTGTATTCTTTTTCTGTACATTTGCTTTTCATCAGCACCAGGTCCCTAGTGGCTTCCTCCCTGGGGAGAGTCCTGCAAGCTCCTCTTCCTCTTTCTCCTTTTCCTGCTAGAGTGGTGGAGAGTGGCCAACGCCTGCTCCCAATGCCTTTAAAAAGTGATTTCCAACCTGTGTTTCCAGTCCTGTTCAGATCCCTAGTTGACCTGGCCATGCCCTTGGTTATCATTCCTCTCTGGCAGGCATTTAATGAGCAGCAAGCAGCAAGGTAAAAGGCCTTGGGACTAGTGCCAGGTTTCTACCACACTCCCCACCCTCAGGAAATGTCTTCTCTAAAGGGAAGATGGGTATGTAGGTTGGGAGGGGAGAGCAAGAATATGAACAAAACCCAGTCCGATTGCTGTATGCTGGGAGCTGAGGAGAGGGAGAAGCTCCATGGCTGGGGTTATGGGGAAAGGTGGAAGCTGCCCTGGCCTGGATGAGTGGGGATTGGGGGCTCCGCTGTGAGGTGGGGGCGCCTGCACACAGGGATGCCACTGAGGATGCTTGACTTGGCTCCAACGCTCTCTCCTCCCCATCTCTCGCTCCCTTCACCTCCTGTGTTCTGCTCTTCACCTTTCCTTCTGCCTTTTTGTCTTCCCACCAAACCTGCCAACTCCTAGTTGCACCATCTTGCTGTGATTATACATTATTTGGAAAGGAACGGGAGACCCCTTGGACACTGGGTATTTCCGCCCCGGCAGCCTCCTATTTGGTAATTGCAGATGGACTCTGCAGGTGGGATCCAGGCAGGAGCTCCCCTTGCAGAAACTCACCTCTTCTCACGCCCTGCCATTGCCCCACAGGTGCCACGTTGTGCGTGATCTGTCAGGACCGGAATTCGCTCCGCCAGACAGTTGTGCGCCTGGAGCTGGAAGATGAATGGCAGTTCCGGCTGAGGGATGAGTTCCAGACTGCCAATGCAAAAGAAGACAGGCCACTCTTTTTTCTGACTGGACGGCACATCTGAGAGCTGCCCAGAGCTTTGGAGCATGGGTAGACAGAGCCCTCCTGCCGTTGGGGTCACAGATCCTGGGACCATGGGGTGTTACAGCTGAAACAAGCCCCAGAGACTGTCTGCCGTGCAGCCCCCTGTGGCTGCATGCTGGGTGGTGACTGGGAGCCAATGAGTCCTTGATGGGCAGGGCCAAAAATGTAAGACCCTGTGGCCCGGGCCAGACCTTGTAGCCCTGGGCCTATGAAATCCATTTTATGAAGAAGGAGGTTTTGCCGACTCTCCTACCACTCCCGTGCTTCCATGGACAGCTCTGACTTTCACTCTGAAGGGTCTTGGAGAGACTGCCAGTATTACCCTGCAGAGGTGCCAGTATTTCAGGCAGTGGGTGTGACTGCAGTAGGTAGATTCCCCCATAACTTCCTACACAGCAATATTCTATAGGACTGTTTATCCGTGAAGACTGGAGACAAGAAAAGATAACAAGTGGGTCATTTTAATAAGAATTATTTAATTGCCAGTTTGCTCTTTCAGAAGCTAGCCCAGAGGCCCCAAATTTAATAAGGTAAAATGAATTCTTTTACTTCAGAGCAAATATAATTCTATTAAAATAAGATCGGGTAAATATCTCTTAGAAAGGGTAAAATTAAAAAGAAGCTGTTTTTAAAACTAAAAGGCTTTAAGGAGGAATTAGAGTTATAGAAAGCTGACCTAAAATTTGCCTTACAAAGGAAAGAGGACAGCATTGCCTACTTGAAAAAAACAAACAATAGAAAACAACCAAAGGGATGCATGAACTTAGTTAAGAACTAGATTTAGAACTCTGACTTAATGAAGCCCTGTTTGTAGTTCCTAGTTAGCATGTTTTCTCCCATTGGTGCTTGGCTCCGAGGGGAGAGTCTCCCCTGACCAGAAAGGAAGCAGCAGAGAGAAGCAAGCCTATGCCCCCCCACCCCCCACTCCCAGTTGACGCTCTCACAGCTGCAGCGCCTCAGACCGGCGTTCTAGAGTGCCACCCACAGGCCAGGTGCTGTTTATGGTTATCCTGAATCCTCTCCACAACCTTGTTGAGTTGGGAGCTATTATTTGCTTTGGGAAAGCGAAAAGGTTGGGATGTGACTCACCAAGGCTAACAGCTGGCCAAAACTAGAAGCACAATTCCAACTACTAGTCTCAGGACTCTATAGTCTAGGACGCTTCCCCATACCACACTGCTTTTGAAGTGGCCCACAGCTAAAAGAAGAATTTAATGATATAAAAACATTAATCATCAGAATGCATTCTTCTGTGTCCACCATAAACATTTATAAGCACTCTAATGGACAACAATCAGAGCAAAAACTCTTAAAAAATGATGCCAAAGAGTTCGTGTCAATCTCTTTTTCCCCTATGGAAGAAAGTCCACCGGTATAAAATATTTAGATCAATGTTTATAAAATGGTCACTTTGTATATGTAATTATTCCTATTTTGGAATAAAAACTGACCTTTAGTTAAACCTGCCTTTTGTAAATAGCAGCTCCCATGTCATTCTCTCCATTTTATTATTAGTTAATTTAAACTTGGAGAAAAACAAAAACCCAAACTAATACTTTTGTCTGTTTCAGTCTTATAAATAAAACTTATAATGCACTTATTGTTTGTTTGATGGATATTAATTGCATCATTTTGAGAGGAAGCAGCATGACCATTGATCTCCAGGAGTTTCCCACTTAAAATCTCATGGCAGGACAGAAGACAGTTTTACAAAGAAAGAAGAATAGAGCCATAGAAGTAGGATATATTGACATGTTGAGAAGTTCCTAAAAGAGAAAAGGCAGATGAACAGGATGTGCAGAAAAACAAATATGGAGGGAATCTCAGCTCAAGACATGCAGAGAAGCCTTTCACACAGGAAAGATGGTTTGGGACATTCTGGGCTTCAAAATGGCTGAAGTTGCAATCTCAAAAAATCAAAGGCCAAATGTTCTCTCTGATAAGTTAATGCTGATCCATAATGGGAGAGGGGGTGTGGGAAGAATGGAAGAAATTTGGTCAAAGGAGGAGGGGGGACCTGGGTACAGGAAAGATGGTGGAATGAAATGGACACCATTGCCCTAGGTACATGTGTGACTGCACATACGATGCAACTCTACGTCGTGTACAACCAGAGAAGTGAAAAGTTGTGCTCCATTTGTGTACAGTGAATCAAAATGCATTCTGCTGTCACGTATACCTAAGCAGAATAAGTACATTTTTTAAAAAAAGCCTGAAGGTGGGTGCCCCCCCCCCCTCGCCACCAGGCGTTGGTCTGGATAAGGAACAGGGGAAGCTGCGGGGAGCAGTGGGGCGGTGTCCTCTCTGCTCCTCCTGCCACACCCCAGCCACCCACTGGGGCTGTGAAGCTGCCTGGTTTGAAGCAGGTGTAGGACCTCAGCAGGAGGTGGCAGGGGAGCTGGCCCTTCAAAAAGAGCTGCTGGCATTCCTCTCTCAACTCCTCTGTGCAGGCGTGGCCCCAGAATCACTTGAGGCAGTTTATGATAAACAATGAGCAAACAGCAACTCCGTTGTAGAGAAACAAGGACAAGAACCACTCAGTAAAAGTATGGGAAACACTTTATAGGGAGAGGAAGAGGTAGCCTTTACGAAGAGTCAGTAAACAGAATCTTTGAAGCAAGTATAATTAAAATCAGAAGTGAGGGTATAATGTATCCAGAAACATGAAGGCCAACTACAGTTGTTGGAAATAGAGCTGAGCAGTGTGGCTGGGGAAGTCCCTGAGAGAACAGCAAAAAGGAATGCCCATGGTCACTGCCGACCCTGGCCACTCCACTCGCTCACTGTGTGTCAGCCCCAGGACCACCCAGACCTCTGCCTGGTAAGTGCCACCTGAGCTTTGGTTGAGCCCTTCCTACTCAGAGGACATCTCCTCAACCAGGCCATCCCAGACTGAGTACCTATTAACAGAATGCATTTTTACTTATTTAGGTTTGGGAGTGGTTTTTGGTCTCCCCTTATGAAAGTAGGAATTTTGTGAGACATTCACTGCTATAAACCCAGAGCCTTGAAGTTGCCGGCACGCAGTATGTGCTCAATGGATACCCATTGAGCGACTCAACAAATATCTTACACCCCAACGTGACAGTTGGAGAGGGACGACCCACAACGGAGAAGCTGAGAAGCGTGAACAGAGGTGAGATTCTTGGCTGGCTGGGGCAGCAGTGATGGTCATGAGCGGGAAAAGAATAAACACGTGTGTCCAAAACTTGTTTGAGAGGATCATGGAAGGAACAGAATCCAGCATCTAAAACATTAAAGGGAAACCAACACCATCAGGACCAGGTTGGGAAGAGGGGCAACAGCAGGCGTGCGTGGTGGATAAGAAATAAAAGTCCAATCCAGATGTGCTGTGGTCAGAAAGAAAAAGTGGATTGAATTCATCTAGTGAAAGACTGGGTTAAAGAAGCTATTGGAACAGAACTTAATATGTTTAAAACATTAAATGGGCAAGGAGCTCTTTTAAGTTCCAGTTAAAAAGGTACCTAAGGAGATGACGATGGCCACAAAGCTCTATGGCCATCCAGCCCTGCTGTGAGACACACAAAGCAAGACCAGGGAGAACAAGGGGCCACTTGCACAATCCTGAACAGGATCTAGTCCAGCTGTCGCAGACATAGAGAACTAAGGTAGTAGAGATGAGGTTTTACCGACTCAGTGGCACATTTACTCTAAAGTAACTAACCTTCAATGGAGAGACGGTTGTGCTATACAAATGATTTCAGAAATGTTCTGGAATTAGATATTAGCAATGGACATACAACATTGTGTATGCGCTACGTGACAATAATGGTAAGCTTTGGGTTGTGCATATTTTACCTTAATGAAAACTATTCCAGAGCATTGGAAATATGGAAATCTGTAACTCTCTAAAGCCAGAAACAACACCAACCCCAAATCAGATAATAATAAATGTACCCACCAGAAAAACCATAGTTCCTGAAAATAACCTGAGCTTTTTTTTAAGGAATAGTTTTCTTTTACTACCTATATAATTTATCCTCCAGTATTTGTTCATACAGATTTTGTGTAAAGTTTTAAATTTTATTGTTTTTGGAAATTATTCCATAAAAACATTTGTATTTTCTGGCATAAATTTAATCATAATTTTAAAATTGTCCTTGCTGTCTATTTTTCTCCTTTTTTAAAGTTAATACCTCTGTTCTCAGTTTTTTTCTCATTGGTTTCTCATTTGGCTTTGCCAAAGGATTATTTTACTGAACTTTTCAAAGAATAAACTTGGTTTAAGTGTAAGGCTGCTATTCATGTTTGTTTTCAATTACATGGCTTCTATTCCCATGTTCACCTATTCCTTCTATTTTCTGTATGCATATTTGATGATTAGATTAAATGAAAAAAAATCTAAATTATTGTATATCAAATTCAGATCAATACAATAAAATGAGAGGCCTTCCTGAGTCAGCAATAACCAGCAGGAAAATGTAATGCATATAAAACTGCCCATCACCAAAGCAACAAAATCCATAAAATAACTATTATTAAAACTATCAGAACATTTGTAAGACCTATCAGAACATTTGCAAGTGTGAAGACAATGATAAAGTTCCCATGAAAGAATTAAAAGAAGATAAATACAGGGAAAATGATATCCTGATGGAAAGACACCACAGTAAAGACTCAATTCTCCTCACCCACTTTCAAACTAACCTCTAGTTCAACACAACTAAACAAAATCCCATCTGGGTTGTTTCTGGAAGTGGCCTTTTGCATTTGGGGTTCTTTGATGTAAGACACAAGAGCAGTTAAACAAACGAGGACCAAGATGTTGCTTATTGCATTGATAAAGCAGACAGAGAACAAGGGTTCTAAGGCTGAGGCCAGACTCGCCTACCTGGCAGTATAGACTTTGTGGGGTTTTGCTCCTAGAAAATTTACCATGTGACAGAGCAGGCAGGCTGGAGGAAGAGAGAGAGAGAGTTGTGCAGACTGCTCCTCCTCCACCACCATAAAATATGTTGCTACTTTACCCATGGTCAAGGGTAAATGAGGAGGCACAGAAACTAGAAGTTACATCAATGCTGTTCCCCTCATGTGAGCAGGAACTTCAGAAATTGGGAATAAATGTTCCGGCTAACTTACCTGGGGTTTGGGATCACTATCCTGTTGGCCTTGATGCTTAAGCCTATCGTCAGTATGGCTGATCCCCTGGGAAATGACTAGTCCTTGGGGAAAGGCCTGCTCTCATTTTTTAAGACCACTCCTCCCAAAACAAATATTTGCTTTTTTTTTCAGTCTGGGGATCTAACCCAGGGGTGCTTTAGCACTGAGCTACAACTTCAGTCCTTTTTATTTTTTACTTTGAGACAAAGTCTCACTAAGTAGCTGAGGCTAGCCTCAACTTTGAGGTCCTCCTGTCTCAGCCTCCTGAGTCTCTGGGATTTACAGGTGTGGGCCACTGTGTGTGGCAAGTGTTTGCCTCTTGAGCATGCTCCTGAAGCCTACGATGATGCTCTTGATGCCTGGAGGGGCTGTGTGTTGAGAAGGGAGGCATCCCGAGATGGAAGGAGAGGGCCCCAGTAGCTACCCTTCCCCTCTCAATGATGCTTTATGATGAGAGCCTGGGGTAGTTTTTCCTGTGTGAAGCTGCTGCACTGTCAGAGTTTACTTGTTGTTTTGATAGAGCTAACTTACCTTGAGTAATAATCACTGTGACTGTTTATGTCACTTCATGGCCCTGAGAGATGTTCTGAGAAGAAGGATATGCCAACAAACAGAGATGCCCCCGTATTTGAATGGTAATCCTTTCCTATTCTGCATCTTTCTGGGACAAAATCAAAGTTCTTTATTATTTGAAGTTCAAACACATTAAAATGGAAGAGAATTAAAGCGTTAAGCATTATTGGGTTAAATATCCCAAGAAATTCTTTAAGGTAAGGTCCTAACCAGAGGTCCCTGACTTTTTGCTTATCCCATTCTTAGCTGGGGATGTTCTAGAAGCCTGGCAGAGCTGGAGTGTCTTCAGCAGCTGCAGCCTGGACACTCACTGGCATGAATCCTTCCAGTCCTCTGAGGTATGTTAGTGCATGAGAATTCTTTGATGTTTCTTGGTTTTAGATTCAATGTGCTTAAGGAGCCGTGTGGTTATGGCAACCTGGACTTCTACTCATAAATTTTAGAAAATAACACGACTGCCTTAAGCATTTTCTCAGGCAAAACTTGGTTTCTAGAATATACTATTTAATGTTGCCAAAACCCATAGAGGACTCTGAGTCTTATTGGAATAAAGGAGATGAAAGGGGATATTTTTTTGGTTTTGGCAGTGCCAGGAAGCCCATCTGTGCCTGTGGTCTGGAATCCCTGATGTCTGCACTTAAATGCAAAGGAACAGCTCTCCCATCAAGGGTAAAGATGGCGCTCTGTTTCCCATCCAGGGAGGCTTCTCTGCCTGATGCCTCAGACGATGACATTTGGAGACAATGAAGCCTTCTTGTGAAGGCTCCCAAAGTGCTGGGATTACAGGCCTGTGCCACTGCGCCCGACTTCCTTTATTTTTTTCTGAAAAGCTCAGAGCTGGTTCTAACCTGCTAAAGTTGATCTCTTTCCTTGCCATCTGCAGGGCCAGGTCAAGAATGCACAATGCTGATTCCGAGAGTCCAAACGTTTGTTTTCCTAATAGACTTTTGTATAGCTGGTCTTCTTGGACTTCCCACAGTGAAGGGCATGAAATCATTGAGTTTGGAATTTGCCAGTTTTATCTGCTATGCAAATAAAATGTGTTCATCTTAACACTCACCACTTACATAGTACTTTCTACTCCCTCTTGTAAGTGCTTGGCGAACATCAACTTATCTCTGTACACAAGATAAATGGCCCAGGAGCCATTCAGTCAGATCAGCATTTCAGCTAGGCCTGGACTTGCTGTAGCCATGTTCTTTCCAGCCGCCTCATCTGGGCTGGGCTGCCCTCAGAGTCCACCTTGCATCCATTTATCAGAGATGCTTCCTTGGAACATAATTCCTATATTTCCATGTACACAGAACTTGAAATTCAGCTAAGTGTTTGGGATGTTTGGAGAATTTCCTTTGATACCTCTGGTCTTTCCCTCTCAGATATGTCCAAATTTTCTGTTAACCACTTGGCATAGCTGTCCCAATTTAAAAAAAAAAAAAAAAAAAAAAAAAATATATATATATATATATATATATATATATATATATATATATATTTTAGTTGTAGATGGACACAATATCTTTATTTTTATTTATTTTATGTGGTGCTGAGGATCGAACCCAGTGCCTCATGCATGCGAGGCGAGCACTCTACCACTGAGTCACAATCCCAGCCCCCCAATTTTTTATTGTTGATTTTTTTGTTTGTTTGCTTTCCTAGTACTGAGAATTGAACCCAGGGCCTCACACATGTGAAACTAGTACTCTACTGCTAAACCACATTCCCAGCCCCACAGCTGCCCTGGTTTTAAGGAGAGAGCTGTCCCAGTTGTTCCCCAAGTGTTCTTACTGGAGAACATATTTGTGAACAGTTGTATGACCAGAGTTTCCTGGATCCTGGTTCCCTGGCAGAAATGTGCCAGACTACCCTTTCGCATTGGATTTGGTTTCTGTCACCATGTCTGATCTCATACAACCACAACCTCACCCTCCTGGTTCTCCACGACTTCCTTAAGGATCCCCATCCCCTGTTGGATGTCTGCTCTGGCCTGCAACTGCAAGTTAGTGGACATTCCCGGACATTTTGTTTTCATTCTTTGTTCTTCTCAACATCTTGAGCTCTTTCCTATTCTGTCTTTAAAAGCTGTTTCAAGGCCTCTTAGCAAGATGTCTGTGGAACAGACAGCCCAAGCATAACCATCAACTCTCCTATTTCTTCCTTGGGGAGCACTCCAAGAACCCTTCTAGCATATGGTCCATCAAGGCCCTCAGTCACCTGAGTCTGTGCATCATAACCCTAGAGGTCTCAGGTTCAAGTCTAACTAATCAGGAAGTCTTCAAATCCCAAGAATAATGATCCAAACCAAACAGCAAAACCTAGCTCAACCAGAGCTCAAGGTCCCAGTGGGTGGCTGTGGGTCTGCGTTTAATGGGTCTTCATGATGTGTGAATTGAGGGGCGCCATTACATAGTTCCTTCTAGCCCAGCTTTAGAGCTTTCCTCTCTTTTTCACCATCCAGGCTCAGGGATACTTTTCTGATATGTTGGTAGTATCAGGTGTCTCCCAAAGAAGAAAATTCCCTGAATACTTTTAGCAATTTAAGAAATGCTACCATAAAAAAGGAGAACTCATGCTGCAAGAAGCAACGTTTATTATGTGGGTGTTGGAGTTCTCGTGGTGGGATTATAGCAGTGGAGAGGGCATGGGATTTGAAATCAGGAGATTTGGGCGCATACCTCAATTTCTTGGCCATTCAGCTCCCTGAAGATCACGTTAGCTAGAAACTGAGCATTGCTGAGTAACAAACACTTCTGAGCTCCTACCATGAGCCAGGCACTTACCACATGCCTATGTAACTATTGTTTTGCTGAATTTGCACAACACCGTAAAATAGATATTATCAGGACCATCTTACAGAAGGAAAAAACAGGACTCAGAGAAGTTAAGTGACATATCCAAGGCCATATAGCTGCTCACTGACAGGAGAAACCCAGCATGGTGCCTGCAAGTATAATCATAGTTCCATCCCAGCTGCTTCCCACCAACCAGGTCACTTCCACTGAGTACCACTCATGAGAAGGCACCGAGGCTCCTGCAGTCCTCACAGAACACAGAGGTCTATCTAACATTTTTCTCCTGGCCAGCTGGTTGGGCTGCCTGTTGGGGCAGTGCTGGGTGTGGGTATATGCCAAATACACCACACTGTGTGCCATCCAGAGTCTGGGCATTTCTAGCATTTAAGTTCAGAAATCATTTTTAATACAGAGGCATGAAACCCCCTAGATCTGGCTTCAGATTCTGCAGGCAGCCTTAAGGGAGGACCATGGACCGAGGTGCCCTCCGTGTCCACAGCTTTCATTTCTTTTGCAGTCTCCTTGCTCGGGCAGACTTCCCAGCTCAAAAGGAATTAGCATTTTAATGAACAAAACAGTGGGAAAGGCCATTGCGGGTTTTTAAAGCCCTTCATGTCTACAAAAAAAAACCCACCAGAATTCTCTGACTGCATTTGTCATTCGCTGAATATGCTGTCCCAGATTCCCTTCTTTCTTTCTGAACTCTGGCACACACTCATTTTTCTTGCCTAAGACCTGCAGTCACTCCCATGCTCATTCTTGCTCTATAAAAGGGTCTTTCCCCGGGGGTGGCAATTCCGCCTGCTAAGGAGAAAGGGTTCTGGTGGTGTTAGGGGTTGAATTATATCCCTAAAGACACATGGGTCCTGGCACCTCAGAGCTGACTTTACTTGGAAATATGGATGTCACTATGTAATTAGCTAAGTTAAGGTGACATCATCCTGGAGAGAAGGGATCCCCTACTTGAGAGTGACATGTGTCCTTATGAGAAAAGAAACACAAAGACTGCTGTGAGAGAACAGAGACCTAAAGCCAGGGAGCGCCAAGGTTTGTCCAGCAGAAGCTAGAGGAAGTGAGGCAGTCTGCCCTGGAGTCTCTGGAGATTCAGCACCTTGATTTGAGATTTGTGGCTTCCCAGATTCTGAGAGAATGGATGTGTGTTGTTTTAGGCCATGTGGGCAGTGTTGGTTTGTTATGGCAGTCACAAGAATCATAAGAAGGTGCCTGGTATAGTGGCGCATGCCTGTAATCCCAGCACTTAGGGAGGCTGAGACAGGAGGATCGCGAGTTCAAAGCCAACCTCAGCAACGGCGAGGAGCTAAGCAACTCAGTGAGACCCTGTCTCTACATAAACACAAAATAGGGATGGGGATGCGGCTCAGTGGTGGAGTGCCCCTGAGTTCAATCTCTGGTACCAAAAAAAAAAAAAAGAATCACAAGAAAGGAATCCAGGTGCCAAATGCTGGCTTCCTTCTTCAGTTTGGTCTTGGCTACCCAGGGTTTCCTGACTGACTCAGTGGCCCTGAGGCGAAGCCTGAGGCAGTAGGCACTTGCGTGGACTTTCTTGATCTTGGCCAGGCTGCGAGCCATCAAATCAGCCAACATGTAAGCAAAGGGATAGCTCGGGGTCTCGAAATATGGAAATCAACATTTAGGAGCCTGCAGCATCCCTTTAAAATGATGATACTACTATTTTTTTCAGAGGATATATATCCCCAATTTAATAGTAGTTATCTGTATAGTAGGACAATGTGTGATCTTTTTCTTTCATTCATTTTTAAAATGAATTTAAAAAATTTGAGATAATGACAGATTTACTTATAGTCTTAGAAACTAATAGAGAGACTCTGTGTACCCTGGAGAATTTTCACATTGGCAGATTTGTATCCTTCTTATCACATGTTCACAACCATGCCCCCCGCCGTCCCTGTCCCCACATCCCAGGCCCTGGCAATCATTACCATTGCCTACATTTCTTATGATGTCATTTAACTTTTTTTTTTCTTTTAGTGGTGCTGGGGATTGAACCCAGGGCCTTGTGCATGCGAGGCTAGTACTCTACCAACTGAGCTATATCCCCAGCCCTTATTTAACTCCTAAAACCCACTGGTGTCATTATAGTTACCCCGGGGTAAGATGTAGAAATGAGGCCTGAGCTGGTGCAGAACCTTGCTTAGTCCCACAATCAGCAAGCCACAGAGCAGGATTCCTTTCCAGATCTGTCTGACCCCAGACTCCAGGCTCTGTCACCAGTGCTCAGTGCCACCACCTTGGACAATGGCCAGGGGAACTCAATTTCTATTTGAAATTTGTTCTCTAGAGATCATACAAACAATGTTATGTCAACAAAGCAAAGCAATGCAAAACAAAACTGGTTTTACAGGGAGTGCCTGGCATGATTGTGCCCAGAGTGTGGGACAGTGACAGGAGTCACTAGCCCCATTCTGGGGTTGCTCACCTCCTTAGCAAACCCACCATGTTCATTTGGAAGGATTTCATTCTGACTTTTTCTCTGCATCTGTGTCATCTGTACATAATGTCATAATATAATTTTATCTTCTGTTAGCTCTTCTAGTTAATAATATAATCACATTATGTTTATGTCATGAAATAAGTTTTATACTCAACAATTTGTTAATGGTAGCCTAACAGGATTTGTTTGAGCGCTTGATCACGATTCCCTCAATTCCGCCCTGTTGGCCCTGTGACCTTTGAGCATCTTTTGCCATCGAGCTCATGGGAAGCGTGAAGCTCCCTAGTCCCCAGTCTGGGTCCCAGGCCCTGAGTTATGAAGTAGTGTGTGAAGAACCTTACAAACTTCTCTGTTCCCATTTTCCCACATATAAATAGTGCTGGTAATACAGGTTGAGCATCATATTCTGAAAATCCACACTCTGAAATCCACCTCTCATCTAACATGGTTCTGGTGGCAGGGCATTGGGTCCATGCTCTGAAGCAGGTAGCATGTGGCCATTGTCCAGCTGCCACAGCCCTGGCTACCACAGGTCAGGCCTTGCATAGGCCTGAGTCCAGTTAGAGGGAAGCCAGTGATACCCCAGCTTTCCAAAGCCTACAGAATGCTCCTCTTGGTGTGAACTGCTGTCCCCAGCTGGAAGAGAGTAGGAGCTTTGTGTAGTTCATGTGATGTCACCATGAAGCCAGCACTGCTGGTCTATCACTTGAGCAAACTCCTAGGACATCTGAGCGTAAACTCTATGAGCATGAAGCTACAAGAGCTTCTAGAAAAGCGAAAAGCAACAATAATGTAACAACAATAACAAAATAGCACCAGCTAAAGTTTATTGAGTGTTGGTGATGACCAGGTGGTGCTGTGCACTCTGATCTTAGCCGTCACTAAGAGGTGGGCTCTATTCTTTATCTTTGTTACACAGATGGGAAACTGAGGCCAAGAAGTGTTATGTGACTTGCCTGCAGGCACATAGCTGGTAAGTGGCAGAGCTGGGATCAGTGGAGTCCCTCTGGCTGCACAGCGGGGATTGTTAGTGGTGCCAGGCCTCGTCTGACAGGCAGGTGACTGGGCATTCAGCCATTCTGTCTGCTCTGGTCATTCTTGAATTTCATCCAGGTCAGGGGCTCGGGGGGATCCCCAAGGTCTGAAGCTGTACCCACTGGGGTGGGACTCTGGGCCTTCTGGGGGCAATGGCTCCATGGGGTGGTGTTCACGACACAGGGTGCTCAGGGCTTCCAGGAAGAGCTTTCTGAAGGAGGAGGACACGGCATTGTACAGGACAGGTGTCACTGCCGAGCTGACGTAGAAGAGCGTGTTGGTCACCATGTAGAAGTAGTGGTAGAAGTCATAGAGGGTGCTGGAAGAGAAGCCCAGAGGCCTGGTTAGGGGGCCTGTGGCTCCACCCGGCATGGCCCTTTCCCTGCAGAGTGCTTGTCTCCTCCCGGCCCAGGGAAAGCCTGTGTTCCCCTCTGCACCCAGCAAGCTGTGTTCTGTCCCCACCAGCTGCCCTTGGCCAGGGTACTCTACCTGGCCTCTACAAGTTGCCATGTCTGGCTGAGTCCCTGGCCACCCATACAGTGAGGATGACCCTGGCCAATGACAGGGAGTATCCATCCAGGCCACTGAGAGCCGGGAGCCTGAGGGAATGGATGTGGTCAGGAGTGCTCACAGTCTTTCTAAGACTTTCAAGCTGTGCTCCTTGGTGCAGGAATTCTTTGCAGTAGTAAGGACTTGGCAGGTCATGTGTGTGCACACATGTGTGTAAGGTGTGGAGGACTCCTGAGAAGGAGGCCTCAGATGATGCAGCTGTATCCTTGGAGCCCATGTGGGATCTTTATTCTGTTCGGCTTCTTTTTTTTGGTGCCTGGGATTGTACTCAAGGGTATTCGATTACTGAGCCACATCCCCAGCCCTATTTTGTGTTTTATGTAGAAACAGGGTCTCACTGAGTTGCTTAGTTGCCTCGCCATTGCTGAGGCTGGCTTTGAACTCGCGATTCTCCTGTCTCAGCCTCCCTAAGTGCTGGGATTACAGGCGTGCACCACCATGCCCGCCTTGTTTGGCTTCTACTTATATTCAGAGGCATAGTGGTTTCTAAAAGGAAGATAATGAACTTTCTCTTTTCCAACTATATCATAAAAGGGTGTGCATGTCCTGGTTTCTGTCTCAGGAGCATTTGTTAGCTCATGAAACCACACCTGGAGTCTTCCACTGCCTGATCTTCCACAGGCCGTCTTTGTATTAACGTGGCCTGCATCCCTGTCCCTGGCCTGCAGCTTCTATCCAACCTAGAGTCAGGATGCCCATAGCCATGACTACCACCAACAAGGCCTCTCAGTCACGTGGCCCGACAGGGACAGAAATGTTTCTAGAGAATACCACGACTCCCACCCCCAGCTGGGAGACGGTGAGAGTGCAGACTGGGCAGGACCAGCTAGAATGCAGGCCAGAGATCCAGAGGTCCTTCCAGAAACAGAGGTCTTTCTGGGGAGCAGTGGGGATCCCAGGCACAGCTGAGTGCTACCACCTCCCCCACTGTGGCCAGGGCTCCCCACCACACTTACTCAGTCCACGCCTCGTCAGAGACGTAGCAGTACATGAGCCTGCGGGCGTGGTACGGCATCCAGCAGACCACATACACAACCACAATGGCTCCTGCAGGGCAAAGGGAGAAAACACAACAGAAGAAAGCAAACACATTCTCAGTTGCACCATCTCCAAGGGAGGAAGACACCCAAGGTGACCACAGCATTTCCCTGTGACTTGTACCTGGAGTTAGAAGGCAGGGAGGGAACTTAGCTGTTACCTGATACACTCCTGTCTGAATTTGTTCTTGAACTTTGTACCACCCAGTTCTCTGGGTGAATGTCCACTTCAGCCATGACCTGGACATGATATGCTTCCAGAGTCTCCCCCCAGCTACTAGAATGTACTCCCAGCTCTGGGCCCTAATAGTCTCACCTGATTGCCAACTACATTCACAGAAGAACTCAAATGTCCTTCCAGCCTTGGAAAGCCCCTCCCAGTTCTGAGGGATGGATGGCACCACCATCCACCCAACAAGCCACATACCAGAAAGTCCTTCCAAATCCCATCTATAGAGGGCTCCTCTTCACCAGCTCTCCTCACCTTTCCTTTCCCATCCCCTCTGCTACCACCCAAGGGGCTCCTTCTCACTGGACTCTGACAACTGTTTCCTAACCGTCCACTGGCTCCCTCTCCTCATCTCCCCCGCTCCACTGTACAACCCATTCTCTAGGCCAGCATGGCCCCTGCAGCAATCACCAAAACCTGGTAGAACTGCAGAGTCTCGACCCGGTCCAGACCTGGAGTGGCCTGGAGTTGGAATGTCTGGGTTGGCCCTGCATGCTCTGGCTCACTCCTGTGTGCTCCAATGTTTGACAAGCACTGTTATGTCCATCCTCCAAAGAGCTGCTGAGGCAACAGATCTCAAAATGGACTCTCCGCTGTCATTCCTGGACTCTTGATCTATGCCGGGCATCTTTAAAGCAAAGGCTGACATCTTCATGTGCTGACTCTGCTACTTGGCACATACAATGCGCCCAGCTCTTGGTCTCTGTTCGTGCATAAGCCCTGGATATTGCTGAGGGCACAACTTGGTTCTGCCACACCTCAGTTGATGCCTGGGGAGTAGCAGGTGCTCGAAGAGACCTGCTTTCCTGTGCCTTTTAAAGTTACAATGCTAGATTGTTCCAAATCCTTATAAAAATAACCAAGTGATCAAACAGATCAATATCATAGTAGAGAAAGGGGAGGGGGAGGAGGGCTGAATCTGGGGACCCAGTCAGTCTGAGAGTCCACTCTTCCCAGTGTGTGGTCTTTCACTCTAGCTGCTCCCAGGACTCATCCACACAGCTCAACCTCCAAACAGAGGCCGGGTCTCTGCTTGTCTGAGAATGCTACTCCTGGGGTAGACGGGGGTGTGCATGAAGAGATTTCCCATTTCTCCCTTTAATGTCCCTCTGACAGGCTGGGGGTGTGGCTCAGTGGTAGGGCACTTGCCTAGTAAGGTCCTGGGTTCAATCCCCAGCACCACAAAAAAGGAAAAAAGTGCAACATCCCTCTGAGCCTTCGTAGGAAGTCTATTGTTGAGTATACAGCTCCCCTGAGGCATAGGAAAAGCAGGTCTAAGCAGGACAGTGACTTGCTAGGTCACCTGGTGGGACCTGGTGGGGCACCCGGGCCTCTCTCTCTCAGGAAGTGTGACAGAGCACTTAACTGAGAACCCGGACGCTGTGCTGGAGGCTGCGGATCTGGCCAGCATCCTTGTGTCTCACCAGGCTGGGCTGGCCCCCAGGGGAGAGGGTCTTCCTCCATGCGATGAAGCCCAGTAGACCCTCCTCGCTCAGAAGCTCCAGGCGACTGGGGATGGAGTTGCCTGGGGCAGAAGCTGATGGCACCTGGGAGTAGAGGGCCATCAGGTGGCTCACGGTGACCCCATTCAGGAAAGCAGTCAGTGCCAAGGGGAGCAGGAAGGACACAAGCACATTCACCTGTGGAGGCAATTCCAGGGTCACGTGGGCAGAGCGAGGGCCTGGGCATCACATCAGGCTGTGCCCAGGCCCAGAATTCTCATCTGTAGAACTCAAGGCCAGAAGGACCAGAGATAAGGCTGGGGGGATTCTCAGAAAGCCAGGAATGAACAATAAAAAGAGAAAAGATAAGGATACTGGGAATTCATTTAGGATGCTCAGCATCATTAAATAATAGGGATTTCATAGAGGAAAAGGATACAGAAAACAAAGGGAGGAAATTATATGGAAAAATCCCACTTCAAAAAAGTTTTCCCCAGATTGAGGAATCTGAGCTTCTAGACTGAAAGGTTGCCTGAGTGCCGGAATAATGGCTAGAAAGAGACCCACACCAAGATTTCCGTGGACCTTTTCTCAGGTTTTAGGAGGACATAAAAACATGTTCCATCAAAATAAGTTTAGAAACTAATAGGAAAAGCTGGAGTCAGGTGCAGCGGTACACACCTGGAATCCCAGCTATGTGGGAGGCTGAGGCAGGAGGATCATGATTTTGAGGTCAGCCTGGGCAATTTAGTGAGACTCTGTTGAAGGAGAAGGAGCAGGAGAGGAGCTGGAACAAGACTTGGGCACCCACTAGAGGAGTGAGGGGCAATGGAGGGAGTTCCCAGGCACCCTCTTGTGCAGCAGCCTGGAGAGCCACCAGGAGGAAGGGAGCAGGAGGGGAGAGGGCTCCTGGGAGGACAGCAAGGTAAAAGACGAAACCCAGGACCATCTGGTGGTCTGAACATATTGAAATGGCTGTTACTCTTCTGGTTAAAGAATTGAAAATGAATTAGAAATAGATGCCAATAGAAAGTGAAGCCAATGGAAAGAAGACCGCGTTATGAGCGTCAAGGAGAACAAAGTTCGCGTTAGAAGCAAAGTGCCATGAAAATAGACAGCGCAGCTCATCTGTGAAGAATATCTACATGGTCACAGGAGTATAAACGCAACGTAGATCTAGCAGTGACACACTTATCCTGGAAGGATGGCAGGGCAGTGCGAGCGTGTGGGCGTGGAGGGCGGGAGCTCGAGAGCGTCTTGCTCATCTTCTCCAGGTAGCGCCCCTGGAGAAGTTCACAGCCGGGAAATCAAGCATGCGAGCTCTTCAGGAGCACAGCAAAGGGCAGCAGGAGCCTGATGCGGGGCGGTGGTGGCACCTACCTCTTGACGAGAGAAACGGCAGAGTGTGGAGAAGTGGGGTGTGGGGCCGGGACTGCTGCTCCACACCACAGGCCTTGATTTATTATTTGATTGTTTTTTACTTAGGAAAAAAATGAGTTTATTACATAATGCTCTATGTTTTAAGTGTTTAATTTTAAAAAATAATTTTTTTGTTGAGACACAATAATATATTTATTGTTTCAAGGTTTCAAGGTTTCCCTCTTCTATTCTGAGGCTCTCTTAACTCCTTTCCCTTTCCAAGATGACTTTAAAAATTGGACAATATTTTCATATCACTTTTAAACAGCTCTCACATCAGTGCACACTGTCTGAGTTGGGCACTGAGCCTTTTGAAGGAGCTACTCCTCCTGCTTTTCCATCTAGGTGCATGCTCACGAACCAGCATCCCCAAGGGAAAGATAAAACCATGACGACGACAGTCATTGCAGCTTCTGAGGAATCGATTGGATTTATATCAGCAGCAACATATTTAGTTACTATCAAATTGGAGCTTTTATACTGGTCAACACACAGTATGAAAGTAAAAATATATTCATCAATTAGTACTTAATTGTTGAAAGTTTGAAATATTTCTGGGAAACTTTACAGCTTTTTGTACTTTCCAAAAAACCATGATAGGGCTGGGGTTGTGGCTCAGTGGTAGAGCACTTGCCTTGCATGTGTGAGGCCCTGGGTTCGATTTTCAGCACTGCATATAAATAAATAAATAAAGGTCCATCAACAACTAAAAAAAAATTTTTAAAAATCACTAGCGACTTTCTTGGGGAGAAAAGGCCCACTCACTAATATGGACAATAGATAACTCACTGATAAGACACGGAAAAAAAGTGGCCAAGATAATCCTAATTTGGGTTTGGTTATTTTGTGTGGATGCATACTATATGTCAAAAGTTAAACATTTTTTTTAACGTACTGGTTGCTGAATAATGCTGTTACTTTGAGAGAATTTGCTTCCTACAAGGTCAAGAGCTGGCTCCTGGCACATGTCACAGCTTTGCTGCAGTGTCCTCTCTGCCCCACGTCCAAGGAATTGTGAAGGCAGAACATCCCATCCCAAACCTTTCAGGATCCTTGCATTTTTAAAGCATAACTCCAAAACAGGTACAACCTTGAAGCCACTGGCCCCATCTGTGACAAGAGGCAGAGCATGGCTTTTTGGGCATTTGGGCACATGACCTCACCTGGCCCAGTGGGGAGCTGCACAGTCAGGCCTGGGCAGCAGTGGTCTTGCAGTTCCCAGCAGCGTGGAAACCACGTGGAGGCTGCTGGGGGTACATGAGTGTCTGCAATCCTCTGTGCGTGCAAGGATGTGCTTGGCCAGAGCAGCTATAGGCAGCACATGGGCAGGATGGCTGAGGTGTGACGTCATGGTTGGTCCACCTGATGCAGGGGAGGGCTGCATTTGCATGAGTCTGGTTATTGCTCTTATTGGTTTTGGATTTTTTTTCCCCCTAGACCTATTATTTATACCGTTTACCCTTTTATCCAAGTCAAAAAATGAGGATTCCTTCCTAGTTAGTTCTGAGTCAACTGTCCCTATAGAGGCCAGAGTGCCTTCTAAAGCAAGTAGGGTGTTCTCTTTGGGTTGTTAACTGCACATCTTTCCATATTTTTGCCAAGACTGTGATTGGCATATGAATTCCTTTTGAAGTCCTTTACAGTGTTGAATGTTCTGGCTTCCTTATTATATCTGCACAAAATCCCATTAAACTGGATGTTCTGTCTAGATTTTTATGGGGATAGAGATTACTAGATTTGATGACAATATTAGTTCTGATATCGGTAGCTCTGTAAACACACATCCTACACCCGTGCATCAGCAGCTTTGGGACAACGCCTCGTTTCAATAAGTACTTCTGGGATGTCAGGACCAGGATGTCACAGCTGCTGGTTCTAAAGGTTTCAAAGACATGTGAAGAAAAATAAGCAAAGCCCATACTGGCAATTTGGACTCTTCTTTGCTTGGCACCTTCACCCATAATTAAAATACTGGCAGATTCTATATTCCTGTGCAATGCCTATTAGCACATAGGTAGCAAATCCTATCTAGGATCTGATGTAATAAAGACTTCACTCTCTCCCAGGGTAATTGAGCTGTCTTGGGTTAGAAGCTCCATGGTATTGAGTTCAAGCCAGAGCTCATGCAGAAGCCATCCTTCCCTATCAGCATGAGACAGAAACACTTTCAGAGAAAGAACATTTGGATGCTCAAGATCCTCGGTTATTTTCTTCTTGGCTTTGTAGAGAGGAATGACCCTGAGCGCCTCAGCCTGCTCTGCAGTACTTATATTCAAGCATGTTCTCAAAAGGCTCCCATTTGCTGGATAGATTCACTCTAAAGTGGCACTCCACTGTCACAGCCTCAGAGGCTGGGAAGCCAGGTCAGGAGGCTGAGGCAAGGGAAGCAGCCCTGGGACATCCCCTCTCCAGTTCAACTGCTGGCATCCAGATGGATGTGGCCAAGGGAAGACAGTGCCCCTTGATAGAGGCCAGGCACCAAGGAGACAGGGGCTGAGGTGGAGAGGAGCTCAGCAAACAGAGCTGAGGGATGGGCTGGTGGGTAGGTAGTGAGGCTTCCCAGTTGACTCTCTCCTCACTGGTCCTTGCAGCTGCTGTCCTGGAGGCCACAGGGACAGCTACTCTGGGTTCCTCATGTCAACCTCATTCCCATAACCCTTTACTCATTAGCCCATATGCTCAGACATGAAGGATTTTGAATTTTTAAGAATGTGGATGTACAGGGGCTAGCGATTAACTCAGTAGTAGAGCCCTTGCCTAGCATGTGTGAGGTCCTGGGTGATTCTCTGTACCACACACACACAAGTGTACATGTACAACTTTGGTGAAAAGTAAAAAGGCTCTTAAAAGTAAATGTAGGGCTGGGGCTGGGACTCAGTGGCAGAGCCCTTGCCTCTCACATGTGCAGCACTGGGTTCGATCCTCAGCACCACATAAAAATAAACAAAATAAAGATATTGAGTCTATCTATAACTAAAATATTTTTTTAAAAAAGTAAATGTAGAGAGAAGGTAAATGGAGCTGGAAGGATCCAGAGATGGGGAAGGGTGAACTCCATGAGGAGGCAGGAGGAGGGAGTTGGTGGTGAGAACAGAGCAGGGGGAGGGAAGGAAGAGGGAGGTGAGAGAAGGCAGGGAGAGGGGGGTGCAGGGACACATGTCCCTCAGCCAGCATCTCTGGTTGTCCCTGCATGAACCAGGCACTGTACTAGTCTGGAAGGAAAGCTAGAGATAAACTCTCGGGGGGAAAAGTGGAGAAGGGAGGAAGAGGGGAAGGTTTGTGAGTACATGCAAAGCCATATTCTGGGCACTTTCACTGGGAAAAAAGCTGGTGACATATTCTCGCCAGGTGGACAGACCTGAGTGTGTAAATCCTACTCATGGACACATGAACACCTTTTTTTTTTTTTCCTCCAGAGTCAGGGATGAAGCAAAGACAGCAAGAGGTGGAAGGGCTCCTGGAAGCCAGTGAGTTCCTGATTCTGTCCCCAGGTCCCAGGACTGCCCCATCATCCTTGCCCCAAACAGAGTAGAAACTTTTAAATGACGATTTCTTTTTAAAAGAAATCCATAAACAAAAGAACAAATAGATAAACCTTCATCAACCATAGCCTCCTTACCCCTAGAGTAAAGTCCCTGGTTCATGGAAGCTCAAGGAAGCGGTAGCATGCGCTCCGCTGCACGTCCATGAATGCTGGCCCTTGCGGGTTCCCAGAGCGATCTGATTTCCCGAATAAAAGCAGGTCGCCTTCCCCACCCCGCCTGCTGGGAGGTCGGCTCCGGAGCAGTGTGGTAGTGGCAGTGGTGGAGAGGGGCGTCTTGCGGAGCACGGTGGTCGTGCAGTCTGCATTTTCACAGGCTCCCCCGCGGATTCTTACACCCAGTACCGTTTGAGCACCCTTTCTTGTAAGACTGGGAAGAACGCAGACTTTTGGAGTTAATTTAGAGTTCAAATCTGTACTTTTCTCAATGCTTCGCCTTGGCCAACTCTCCTCAAGTCTTTTGTAAAATAGGATTGTAACTCTATTTTGTAAAATAGAGTTGAAAACCTCCGGCCCTCGGGGGCGGAGCGCGGACAGTTCCCTCCCCCGCCCCCGCCCACCTACCTGGATGAAGACCTGCAGCGTGGCGCGGCTCACCAGCACGGTGCACACGCGCGAGGAGGGCTCTGGCTCTCCGCCCGCCGTCTCCAGCTCGTGCTTCTGGCCCATAATGATGGCCATGGGCAGGGCGAGGCCGAGCGAGGCGGCCCAGACCAGCGACAGCAGGCGGCGGGTGCGGCGCGGCGTGAGCAGGCGGCGGGCCCGCAGGGGCTGGCACACGGCCAGGCAGCGCTCGGCGCTCAGACTGGTCACGCTGAGCACCGTGGCGTAGGCGCACAGCTCGCGCACGAAGTAGTAGCCGCGGCAGCCCAGGTCGCCGAAGACCCAGGGGTAGTGGAACCACACGAAGTTGTAGAGCTCCATGGGCACGCTGACCAGCAGCAGCAGCACCGCCGAAAGCGCCAGGCTGAGCACGTGGTAGCGCAGGCGCCCCGGGCGGCCGGCCCGCGCCTTCAGCACCACGTGCACGGACAGCGCATTGCCCGCGGTGCCGAGCGCGAAGATGAGCGAGTAGAGCGCGGTGAACAGCACCTTGGCCCAGAGGCGCGTGTCCACGCCCAGCCGGGCGTCCAGGCTGAGCCCCGGACTGGGGCTGGGCCTCGGGGACCGCAGGCTGCTGGTCTCCATCCGGCTCCGCGGCCTGCGCTCCCTCCCTCTCACTGCCCGGAGCCTGGGCGAGCTGCCCGGTGAGCCGGCGCCTCCGCCCCTCAGCGAACCTCTGGAGCAGGGAGGACACGCCCCCGAAGGGAGTTCCTGAGCAAACGTGGACAGCCAGCTCCAGCTTGCTAGCTATGTTCAGCTTCTCGGTTCTGTACCACTTGGGGAAGCACGTGCTGCTGGAAATGGGGCTCCTTTTGAGGTAAACTGTATTAGGAGTTGGATGGAACTCTGTCACTTACCGCTGTGTGTCCTTGGGTTGTTTCCCCAGAGTTTCTGCTTATTTTCTACCATTGAATTTGGTCAGACTAGATGTGGGTATATAAACAAACCCTAACATCTTACTCAGTTCCTGCTGACATTCCTGCTGATATGCAACATATCAGAATAGATGGAATACAAAAGCAGATATGAGGACCTGGGTTCTCAATTGGACTAGACATTAAAGACATTTGCAAAAATGTGAAGCAATGAATTTTTCCTCCTTGCTATTTTTTATTTGGAAATATGGTTATTTTTAATGAAATTATTTTATATTGACATGAAATAGATTTATTATTGTTATTTTGAATGAACTGACAAATATTTTAAAAATTTCTGTTTGAATTTCCAAGTGTATAACCTTTTGGTTTTAGGACCCCTTCACACTCTGAGAAATAATTGAGAAACCCAAGAACTTTTATTTATGTGTGTTATACCTATCAATACTTATGATATTGTATTAGAAATTAAAACTGAAAACTCAAATTTAAAAATTTGAGAACTTTGAGATTAAATTTATACTTCTATCAAGTTTAAAGATTTCTTGTGTGTGAAGTTCACGGTCCAGGGGCACATCATCACTTGAGGCCAAGACCTTGTCAGGTGACACAGATTCCGCCCACTACATCACCAAAGTCCTCTCTAACCTGCTTCCTTTTACCTAGTGCATCATGTCCACCTTTCAATCAAAAACCACAAGGCACATTAAAAGGCAAAATCCACAATTTGAAGAGAATGAAAAAGTATTAGAATCAGAGATTGCAGAGATGTTGGAATTTTTAGACAAGGAATTTATGAGAAAAATAAAACTGTAATTAATAAGCTAAGGACTATATTGGAAAAAGTAGACAGCAAGAAAAAACAGATGGGCAATGAAAGCAGAGAGATGGAAACTCTAAGACAGAACCAAAAAATGCTAGAGATCTAACATATTGTAACAGACATGCAGAAGTGCCTTTCATGGGCTCATTAGTAGACTGGACACAGCTGAGGAAAGAACCTCTGAGCTTGAAGATATGATAACAAAAATTTCCCAACTTGAAAGCAAAGACAAAAAAGACTGGGGGTGAAAAACTCAGAATAGAATATCCAAGAAATGTGGAACAACCACAAAAGTGTAATACTACATCATGGGAATTCCAGAGGGAGAAGAGAGAGAGGAATGTTAAAGGGACAGAGGAATGTTTGGGGATTTTCCCAAATTAATGATAGCCACAAAACTACAGATGCAGGAAGCTCAGAGAATATCAAGGCATGTGCCCCAAAGCAACTTTTGCACATTATCATATCCAAGCTGCAGAAAATTGAAGGTAAAGAAAAATCTTGAAAGAAGCCAGAGGGGAATAAAACACTTCAACTGCAAAAAGCAAAGGTATTTGACTTCTTTTCAGAAACCATGAAAACAAGGGGAAAGTAGAGGGAAATATTTAGTATATTGAGAGGAAAAAGAAAACACCAACATAGAATTCTGGGTTCTGAAAAATTATCCTTCAAAAGTTAAGAAGAAGTAAAGAGTTTCTCAGGGAAACAAAAATCGAGGGAATTTGCTGGCAGACCTGGCTGGCAAGGAATGTTCAAAGAAGCTCTTTAGTGATAAGAAAAATGACATAAGTCAGAAACTGGATCTACATGAAGAAAAGTAGAGTCTGAGAATGAATAAGTGGAAATAAAAGAAAAACTTTATTTTTATTATATTTTAGTTGATTTAACAAATAGTGTTTTGTTTGAAATAATACCAGCAAAAACGTATTTGATTGTATATGCTTATGTCTATGAACAAATATACTCACCCTGTGGTTGGTTACATCCCAAGGAACCTGTTGTAAGTTGAAAATCCTGCAAGTTTCCCTCCACTCAACCTACTAAACATCATAGCTCAGCCACACCACTCACTGTATATTATGTTGTTCATTTTCACAGCTGCAGGACTGACTGGGAGCTATGGCTTGCTGATGCTTCCCAGCATCATGAGAGAGTGTCATACCACATATCACTGGCCTAGGAAAGGAGGAAAATTCAAAATTTGAAGTATGTGTCTTATTGAATTCACATTGCTTTTGAATCATCATAAGGTTAAAAACTTTTAAGTCAAACCATTATAGGTAAAATAAATGAATGGCAGCAATGATAGTAGAGAAGAATGAGGAATACTTTGTTATTATAAAGTACTGTGCTGTCCAAGAAGTGGTATAATGTTCTTTGAAAGTGGTCTTAGAGAGTTGGTGCAGTGGTGCATGACTATAATCCCAGAGATTCGGGAGGCTGAAGCAGGAGGATTGCAAGTTTGAGGCCAGCCCCAGCAACTTAGTGAGGCCCAAAGCAACTTAGGGAGACTTTGTCTCAAAATAAAACTTCAAAAGGACTGGGGAAGTAGATCAGTGGTAAAGAGCCCCTGGGTTCAATCCCCAGTAAAAAAGAAAGAAAAAGAAAGTGATCATGGATTAGTTAGAAATGTATCTTACAAACTCTAGGGCAATCACACACACACACACACACACACACACAAAAAAAAAGAAAAAGAAAGAAAAGAGAAAAAGAAGAAAGATAAAAAAAGAGGAACAGGAGAAGGAAAGATGTTAAGGAGAAAAATCAAGTCTTATAAAATTGCCAATTAGAACCACAAAATCAGAAAATAACAAATATAGTTGCTATTAATTCAATCCTCATTTAAACATCAATGGTCTAATTCCACCCATTAAAACACAGGGATCATCAAAGTGAATGGATCAATAACCATGATCCAATTATCATGTTGTATGTTATAAAAATATTTGTAAAAGACCCATATGACAACAGACTCTCACCCAGAGTATACAAAGAACACTTAAAACTCAGTAGCAAGAGACGGGCCTGGTGTCGCACGCCTGTAATCTCAGTGGCTTGGGAGGCTGAGGCAGGAGGATCACAAGTTCAAAGCCAGCCTCAGTAACAGTGAGGTGCTAAGCAACTCGGTGAGACCCTGTCTCCAAATAAAATACAAAATGGGGCTGGGGATGTGGCTCAGTGGTTGAGTGCCCCTGAGTTCAATCCCCAGTACTGCCCCCACTCCCTGCAAAAAAAAAAAAAAAAAAATTTCAGTACTATGAAGACAAACAACAGATTAAAAATAGGCCAAAGACCTGAACAGACACATCATCAAAGATATACAGGCAGCATAGAAGTATATGAAAAGATGCTTCACACCAGATGTCATCAGAGAAATGCAAATTAAACTAACAGTGAGATCCCACTGCACATTTACTGGAATGGCTAAAATGCAAACACTGACTCCACCAAATGCTGCTGAGGATGTGGAGCAATAGGAAGTCTCATTCAATGATGTTAAAAATGACAAATGGGAGTAAGGACATAGTGCAGTGGTAGAGTGTTTGCATAGCATGTATGAGGCCCTGGATCTGACCTCCTGCACTAAGTATATAAATACGTAGAAAATAAATTAAAAATACAAAATGGTACAGCTACTTTGGAAGACCATTTGTCAGTTTCTTACAAAACTACATATCCTTTTACAATACGATTCAGCAGTTAGGCTCTTTGGGATTTACCCACATGACCTGAAGACTTATGTCCACACAAAAACATGCATGTGGTTGATTATAGAAGCTTTACTCATAATTGCAGAAGCTGAGAAGCAATCAAGATGTCCTTCAGCAAGCGAATGAACAAATACACTGTGGAATCTCTGGAGAGTGGAATATCGTCCAATGCTAAAAAGAAATGCACTATCAGGCCATGAGAAGACATGGAGGAAGCTTAAAATGCTTTTTACTAAGTGGAGGAGGCTAATCTGAGAAGCCTGCATACTGTGTGATCCCAACAGATGACATCCTGGGAAAGATGGAACTCTGGGAAAACGAAAGGACTGGCCCGGGGTTAAGGGGAGGCGGAGAGGGATAAGCAAGCACAGAGGGTCCTCTGGGCAGCAACACTGGTGTGATTCTGTGACAGTGGGTACACATCACTATGCATTTGTCAAGTCTTAGAATGTTCATGCAACACCAAGCATGAACCCTGGTGTAAACCGAGGACCTTGGGTGACAGTGACGTCTGAATGTAGGGTCACTGATTGTGACCAATGCACCGCTGTGGTAGGGGATGTTGAGGGTGAGAGCTGGGGTGGGGATGATGAGCACGGTGGGAGCAGAAGGTTCTAGGGGCATGCCCATTCTGCTCCATTTTCCTGTGAACCTAAAACTACTCTGAAAAATAGAGGTTTTAATTAAAAAAAACAAAACAAAAAACCCCACAACACCCAATGTGACTTTTCCCCATGGTACAAAGTACTATTGGTGCTGTCAAAGTGGATTAAAATGGAGAGCCGGTCCAAAGACTCTCCAAGCAGGTGAAACCAGCCCCTCGACCTTGCTTGATTACAAACATGATCTTAACCTGGGCTATTTCTTGTAAACACCTCTATTAAAGAAAAACAAAACTTCGGCTTCACCAATCCGAACCTGCTAACTGTACTATGCACCTAGAGACCTCCAGTGACCTAGGTCAAAGAGGGCACCTACTTAACTGCAATCAAGGAGACATTTTCTGCACCCATCTTATACTCGTCATCTCCTAGGGTTCCCTCTGGGGAGCCTCAGGCCACTGTCAGTTTGGTGCTTCCTGATTCATGCACTGCTATTTGCTCAAATGAAGTCAAAATTTTTATTGTGCCTCGGTTTACTTTTTAACACTGTTAAAGATGAGTAAGGCCTGGACCCTGTCCTGAGGGGTCCCTCTGGTGGACAGGTGAAGAACACTCCCTGGCATGTTTTTCCAAGTGTCAATAGAGGGAGTGGCTGGTGAGGACAGTGCCTAAGTTCCTCCCTTTCCTGTCCTCCTGAGCCTCCCCAAACTTCAGTTTCCTCATCTGGGAAATGGTATCACCTAGCCCAGAGGAGGGTTGTGAGAATTAGAGGTGAAATGTGTAAGAAAGGCACTTGGCACCTGGGAAGAGCTCAGAGGTCAGCCCCTGACCTCTCACCTTTTCCCTCAAAGATCTGAGGAAGAAGTCCTGATGGGGTGGAGAGATCAGAGAAGGCTTAAGGGAGTGGGCGTGGCCTGGGCCAATGTGGACAGAAGCTCCATTTCTGCACCTGAAAAATGGTGCCATCAATGCCTACCCCAAAGCAACTGTGAGGATTCGAAGCTGCTGCCATGTACTGAGGGTTAGCAGGTGCCAAGGACTGTGTGGAGGACTTTCCATGCCTGGCCTCAGGTATCCCCACAACTCATGGAGGAGGGATTCTATTTTTACCCTTGTTCTCTTGGCTAAGGAACAAAGGTTGCCGGAAGTCATAATGGCCTCTGAGAAGAGAGGGGAGACAGCCCGGCAGGTCTCATGCTGACTGGGCAATGTCATCCCAAACTGAGCTTCTGGTGATCCCCAGCATGCATGGGAACCCACAGTGGTCACTTCCCCCTCTCTCAGGGCACTCTCCAACCAGCGTGGATCCTGCGGCCACATATCTGTGGGACACGTGTGGCCCCAGCTATCCCGTCTCTTGCAGCACACACTGCAGGTGGGGTTAGAAATGACCCTGCCCTGGGCTAAGAGCTCTGAGGACCATGGCAGCCTGCTGTCACTCTCTCCTGCTCCACGGGGACTGTGGCTTCCTGGTGGGTACAGTGGCTCCAGGCTGCTGTTCATAGCAACTGCTGCCTCTGGGGGTCCTGTGCTTCTGTGGGACTCTGGCCATGCCCTGAGCTGCACCAGGTATAATTCTCCACAATCTTATCCCTTGTTGGTCATGAGGCTCTTAAAATATCTTGACAGGATGAATTAAAAATAGTAAGAGTGGTGGTGACCCAGGTCAGCAGAAGTGTCCCAAAGTGTTGGCGTTTTCTCCCTTAGACTGTGACTGTGGGTGCTGGTCCTGGTTGTGGGGTGGGAGGTGCCAGCTCTGAGGCTATGCATGGGGGTCCTTCTAGGGATCAGAAGGGCCTGGTGCATCAGTATTCAGTGGCCAGGGTCCTGGTCAGTGACCGAGATGGCAGCAGCCTGGGGTGGAGTAGCAGTCACCCTTAGATATGGCACCTGGGGAAGCCACTGACCCTGGGCTATGAAGTGAGATGAGGGTAAGCATAGGCCTCATGTTAAGGAGAAAACGCCAGGCACCTTCCCTTGGTCTTCCCATTGTGTGCTCAGTGCTCACAACCACCCGAGATGGTCCCTTCAGGGCCTCCGCAGGGGGAAATGAGGAGGAGGAGCTCATGGAAGCCCAGAAGGCCTGCTGGGAAGAAGGATGCATTGGCTGGTGCTGCGTGGAGCCCAGGAGGTGAGCTGAAGACATCAGAGGCATCATGGCCTCAGTGGCTGCAGGGAGATAAGGACAGGTGCGGGGGAAGTTGAGTCAGGGAGCCCGACTCATCGCTGGGCCATGGCCTCTGTGCCTACGGCCCTCTCACTGACCCTGGCTCTTTCTGCAGGCCTCACATCTCAGGCCAGCGAGCTCAGTGGCCCTACTCTGAAGTCCCTCCCCTCGGCCTGCCCTGCAGGTCCGGCCCTTTCCCCCTTGGCCATTTCCTGGTGGAGGCCTCTGCCCGCAGCCTGGTTCAGAAGCGGCCCTTGCTCTGTGCCTCCCTCCCACTGTGGCAGGAAACAGGCTGGTGGAGAAGCGGCAGGCAGCGCTGGGAGAGGAAGAGAACTCCAAGCTTTATTTACGCCCAGAGATCAGACTCCAAATTCTGAGCGCCCTTCACCAGGTTTTCGCAACATTTGTAGGCTATTTAGTGCCATAAATTTTCTAATCTAAGCAAGACACAGTTGTGTACAGGCTTTCAAGCAGGAGGCATGCTTGCAGAGTGGGATAAGAGGAAGAACCGGCCTCGGATAAATCTCTAGCTTTGGGCCTGGAGCCTCCACAGGGGTGGTTCAAAGGAAAGTGGTGAGGTCTAGGGCAAGTCATTTACAGACCAAAAGGGCAGTGGACCTGCTAATCAAGTTCCCCAAGACCAGCTGACTGGAAAGGGGAGGGCAACTCTCCCTTTCTTGTACTCTAATTCTCACCACAGAGTTCCTAGTTTATTTTGCATCCAGGTTGGCTTAGTTACCCACTACACCACCCGCTGCGGGCCTCCTGCACCCAGCAGAATTTGGGAAGGGCTAGAATGAGTTTAGGGGCGCCAGTCTCTGAAGTCACCTGGCCTGCTTTACAACTTCCTGGCTTCTTGACCCAAGGGCAGCTCTTTGCGCTTCTGTTTCCTGCCCTTAGAGGGGTGCAGTGAAAGCCAAACATGGTCATGCAGCTCCAGGGCGCATGTGGGCAGCAGTCATGGCTGGAGAGCTATGGGTGGCTGAGGTGGGCTGAGCTCCAGGAAGGCGGGTGCCTTCCTGGAGGAGTGGGGAGGAGTGCTCAGCCAGGGCTCTGCACTCAGCTGTGCAGAGCCCCGTGAGGCATGCAGTGGTAGCCTAGCCCAGCGCTCCAGACTCCAGAGAGGCCGAGGCAGGAAGAGGAACTGAGGAGGAGCTCTCTGAGGCTCTGGTGGCGAGCCGGGTGGAGCACAGCTGCCACACTCAGCCTGTGGGATGGTGGGCCACCAACACCTCTCCCCATCAACTCCCCTCTGGGAAGAACATGTGGGTTTGAATCCTGATTCTGTCTTAGAGCTGTGTGACCTTGGCAAGTTCTTCAGTTTCTAAGTCTTGCTCCCGAGAATCCGGTCTCAGAGAGCCGGAGTGGGACATGGCGAATGCCGAGTGCCCTGCTGGCTGGGACTGATGCCCTCTCTGGTTTCCCCTCACAAAGTGGACAAGGACGGGTGTCTCCTGTGGTCTTTACATCCTGGGTTGGTTGTCAGCCAGTCCCCAGGTGGGAGAGGATTTGCAATTCAACACTCTGCTCTCTTGCTGAGCCTTGTGACTTGGCCAGGGCTCCGGGTCTGGTGTAAAGGGAAGCACCGCCTGCTGTGGCTCCGGTGTCGCCGCCGTCCAGCCTCCCTGTTCCTGAGCTGGTGTGGCTGAGGGGCATTCCTCTCCTGACACGGGGTGAGAAGGGGCCGCTCCGCAGGGCCCAACCATGGCAGAGCAGGAGCCCATCTGCAGCTCCAACTGGGAGGCCCCACAGGGCAAGAGCTCCCTGGATTCAGCGTGGTCATGGGTAAGGGCTGGCCCTGCGGCCTTCTGCTAACAAGGCCTCTGCTCTCCTTCCCTCCCTGCTCAGCACCCAGGTGCCAGTGGGCCACGGGGTTGTGTTCCCAGAAGGGTCTTATTCAGGAAGATTCATGCATTCCTGTTTTCTAGATAAATGTCATATATGCTAGTTTGCTCCTTGGGACCCCTGCTTAGGAGGCTGCATTTATGGGTTGGGGGTTAGCACGTATTCAAGAATCAAAGCTGTGCTCTTTGCCTTGGGTGCAAGATGCACAGTGGTTGCTTTGATCCTGGGTGTCCTGAGAGGGCAGGTGGGCTGTGGGGGTGACTCCACCATCTTATCCTTGACGGCTCGCCGTTTCACATACACTGATTAGGACCTTGTCCTAGATGCCAGGAAAGGGGGAAGGTTGTTCAAAAGTAGTAACTTTCACTGAAAGCCCTAAAGCAAACTCCTGAGGGTGCTCAGAAAACCCTGGTTGGCGTGAGGACTGAGGCCATCCAGGGCTGGGATTCAGGGCCTGGCTGTTTCTCCAAAGGCCAGGGGGTTTGGCTGCAGTGAGGATGTGTCAAACTCCGTGGCCTGGGCATGCATTGTGGACACCTCTGTGTCACTCTGCTCTGGTCTCAGCTGCAGAAGGCTGGGCCAGCATGGAGGGAGAGTTCCACCTGTTGGGAGCAGCAAGCGCAGGGCTCTGCATCCCACAGGAGAACCTGGCTGCAGCCGCCCTGGAGCACTTGTCACCTGTCACTTTTTTCAACTCTGTCCTCTGGGCAGCATCTTTCCCACAGGGACAGGCGACCCTGCTGGGGGTCACTTGGAGGCTCAGGCTGAAATGCAGGGAGGGAGCTGGAGGAGGCGAGGGACCTGGACTCTGCTCCTGCTTCTCCCCCACTGGCCACTAGGCCCCTTGGGCAAGTATCTTCTGTAAGGACCAGATGCTTGCAGAGATGTCACCTCTGGCTCATGGCTGGCCTCCCTCTGAACTCTGAAGACAGAGGTGGGACCTCCCTTAGGAGTGCTATGCCGATGAATGACCTCCCCACTGATTAAACAGACTTTTTGACATTAGTCAGGAATAAAGTGGCCCTGTCTTGTTCCCATCCTGGAAGTTGTCTTAAATAGCTCACATCCTTGCCTGGTGCTGACTTAGATTCGCACTCTGCGAGGTAGGTGGGTGGGGAGACTGTGGAAGATGTGGCGGGGATCCAGGCCTCCTGATGCCCAGCACAGCCTCGTTCTTTCCTCCTGTGCATCTCTACAGGCTCTGTAACCTGAGGAAGCTCTGGTTTAACATCAGTTTTCTTCTTTTTGATTATTAGTTATTTCTCATGATAATAAAAGCCTGATCAATATAGTACATCTAGCACATAGGGGAAGGTGTAATAAGAAGCAGACGTGGGTGTCATTCCATGGCACAGGGAGCCTGGGAGCTTTGTAAGCCAAGGTCACCCTTCATTCCTTGAAGGCTGTTTATAATTAAGCAGCAGAAAAGATTTGAAACCCAGCTCTTGTCCCCGTTTATTCCATACCGGCTCCCATGTGTGCTAAGATAAGTGCTCACTGGCTTAGGAAACTCCAAAACCCCAGGCAAAATCCTCAGCAGGGCCTTTGGCTGCTCCACTGTGGTCTGGATACTTCTGCTGACCACCTCTGTGCAGGAGGGGTCTTTGGGAGGAGGAGGCCTCCATGGCCTGGTGGGTGTTCGGATCATGGCCTGCTTCTACTGAACTGTAGCACAGGCCCCCTGAAAAAGTGGCAGCCCTGGGTGTGGGGTCTGGAGGGACCTAGGCATGTGGGTTTGGCTTAGGCCTGTACCAGCATCTGGAAAATTCTGACGTACTGCGCCGATGTGCACAGCAAGGTGATGTTGGGAGCCTAATGGGTCACTCCCGGGAGATCGATGGCCTCCCTTCACTGCAGGGTGCTCAGTTTGGGACTAGTCCTTGCAGGACCAGGGCCCAGGGTCAGGCAGCAAAACAGAGGCACTGAGACACAAAGCAGGACTCTGAGGCGGAAGCTCAGAGGAACCGATGGCAGTGCAGGGAAGCTTCGGGGAGGTGCCGGGGATCTGGCGAGCAGGGTGGGATAGGCAGGAGCGGCAGCTGCCTTGGCCAGAGGCCCGGCTGTGGCTGGCTGGCTTCTGGGCAGGATAAAAGTGACTCAGCCACTGAGGGGCTGGGAAAGGGCAGCTAGCAGCAACATGAGCCTTCAGAGGCACCTGCTAAGTTGGCACCACCCACCTGCAGCTTTGGCCAGAGCCATTTGCAGGGACTGTGGCTTGGTCTCTGGCCATAGGCATTTCTGGACCTTGAATGTATGCAGAGCCCAGTGGGGTGAGGAGATGGGTAGGCCTGGTCCCCCAGGAGGACAGGCAGGATGTAAGTATATGAGATGCAGTGGACAAGCCAGAGCACAGATCAGGAGCAATTCACCTGGAAGGGCCAGAGAAGGCATCTCTGAGAAGCTGCCATGTGAACCAGACCATGGAGGAGTAGGATTTCAATAACAGCAAAAGGGAATGGAGCCCTCTAGGCTGCGGGATGAACTTGAGCAGAGGCCGGATAGGAAAGTACAGGGCGTTCCCCTAAAGCTAAGTGTGTTCTCAGGCCACTGGGGATTTTATTTTTCCTTAGTTGGCACTTGTGCAGGGACACTTGTCTTGGCCAGGCACCCAGCCTATGACAGATAGCAAGTAGTCGGAGGTCCAGAGTGAAGGCCAAGATGTAGGGCCAGGGCCTGGGCTAGCACCACGCTGCTCTGCTTGCACGTGTTGATACGCTGGAGCACTAGTTTTCACCAGTAAAATGAGGGTTACATACCTGACAGTATAATGCTCACAGGTATCCATAAATGGGAGCTGTCATTAACACTAGCACTAAACCTCAGCAAAGGTGGCCTGTGGTTACAGGTTGGGCTGTAAATATAATGGCGATAAGCAGTCACATTCATTCACACTTGGGCACCGTCACCCAGGATACAGGAGGACTGAATTAGTCATTGTCAAGATATTTAGTGTGGCACTCATGGCCTCTCGAAATCTGGCCACATGCTACCCCAGAGCTGTGCCTTTCTCAGACCTCTTGACCTCTTTGCTCCCCCTCCCAGCATCCAGGGCCCACTTTGAACTGGATCCTCATGAGGGGCGGCCACCAGCTCCCTCTCCAGGTGGTACTCTGCCACTACACATTCAAAAACCAACTGTTCTGTAAAATGGCCATGCTATCTTGATGTGACTTTTAGTCCCAGTTTCCGGGCTGAGTTCCAATGCTTGAGGCTTGGGGATCCTGTTTTCCTGCCTAAATTTCCTTCATGTTTGTCGTGTTTCTGATGTAAATAGATTTTGTTTCCCCTTATGGAGCCACAGTGAAGGGGATAAGCCCCTGGATGCTGCTTTTAGGTGACCCAGCTGCTG